>CAUEHQ010000251.1:0-18344 GCA_958510825.1 Brachypterus glaber | reverse complement strand
GTATTTTGACTTGAGGAATCATATTTCAAAAATAAAATTGCAAAAAAGTTACAAAGAAAAAAGTTTGGAACAAGAAGGCCCCCCCGTTTCGCACACCCCTAGTTTAAATAAGTACGTAAAAATGACATACAAAGATGGGCCTTATTAGGATTAATTCACCCCTGGCTGAAATAAGTACATGAAAATAACACATAAAAACGGGCCTTGGCAGGATTAGTTGACGTGCAAAACCTCGTGATATATCTCAAAGGGTTCCTGAGTTATTAAATAAAAACCGATTTTTTTAGCCACTTTCAAAGAGGTGTAGCTCCCTAGGGAGCTTATGACACGTTTTTAGACATATATTTATAGGAACTTTTTGTCATATTTTATCATGTAGAATCACCTGTTAAAATTTCCTACGCTATTTCAAATACACCGTGTATATATATATATTTGTCCTCAAATCTGCCAAAGCCCTTTTCACCCACTTAGAATATACTTAGAAATCTAAAATTTGGTACACATGCTTAACTCGGTTGACAATACAATTTTATATAAAATTTACCCCCCCCCAAATCCCCCACTCCTAAAATTAAAAAAATCCCTTTTTTACCCACACTAGATAACTTACAACTAAATTAGGTTACAAACTCCTTTAGTGATAATAAAATTTTGCAATAAATTTTACGTCCCCCCTCGTCCCCATCACGCCCCATACGCGAATAAGGCTAACTTTGGACTTTCTCTCTGTTTTACCCACTAAGAATACATTTAGAAAGCTGAATTTTGGTGCACATGCTTAACTCGGCTGATAATAAAATTTTATATAAAATTTACCCCTCCCACCTTTTTACCCACATGAGATAATTTACAACTAAAATTAGGTTAAAAACTCATTTATTGATAATAACCCCCATACACGAATAAGGATAAGTTAACCCGCTCTCTGTTTTAATCACTTAGAATACACTTAGAAAGCTAAAATTTGGTACACATGCTTAACTCGGTTGATAATACAATTTTATATAAAATTTAACTAAAAAGTAGAAAACAAGATATTTATACAAATTTACAAATACGAGATTTTTAAAAGAAGGGTTTTGGAATGTTGCAGAAAATCAAAAAATTAAAAAGTCCAAAACACTTCTTTTAAAAATCTCGTATTTGTAAATTTATATAAATGTCTTGTTTTCTACTTTTTAGTTTTAGGTACGGTAATATGTACTTAATGAAGAAGAGTTTAAACTTTAAAAACTTGTTTATTTAATTTTATTTAATTGTTATGCAAAATGAGGAAATAAATCATAAATCGTACAGGTACTGAATTTTGTAAATCATCCAGGGTTTATTTCCCATAGGATAACTTTTTAATAGAAAATCGTAGAAACTTGTTATTTAAAATATGTATTTATTCTAATTTATTGAAAATTAAAAATAAATAACAAATTACTACCCGTGAAGACCCTTTAATTCATGGCTAACACGTAATCAAATAAATTCTTATGTATACATGTGTAGTTTTCATCCTGTATATAGTAGATTCTGATAAGTCCCTTATGGGTACAAATATAAGGTTTCGTGCGCATGACGTACTAGCTGGCTTCAAGCCATATTTCAGTAGTTTAAAAGAGTTCGTGAAACAACACTGTCCGCACAATACGTTAAATTCGTCAGGGGCGCGATACTAACGCCACTATCGCTTCCAAAGAACAAAAATAACAATAGTTATTCGTAATGAATCACGCTATGGAAAATACATCCAATAAATAACATTTCACGTAGAACGACATCATCTTGGGCCCGAGTACAAGAAGACACCTGGAACAATACAAGTAAGTCCCCCTTTGCCTCACGTCACAAAGGTCCTTCGATAAAACACCCCAGCGGTTAACAACATGCAATGCCTTTTTATGATAAAAATTTTATCCTTGCATTAAATTTTTAATTTAAACCAACAATAAATAATTACGTTAATTAATTAGGTACGATTTAGGCAACCAGGCTACTAAATCGTTCTGCTTGCAGACCTTAATAAAACACGTAAATTATTTTTTATAAATGTCTTAAAATGTAACCAGTTACGAAAGAATATAAAAATATGTTAGGTGGTACGATTATAAGGAGCTTGCCCTAACTCAGGAACCGTTTAACTTATTGGCATGAAATTTTCACTGTAATCAGAATTAAAAAAATAAATAATTATAAAGTTAAAATAAAATCAACTTTTTGACCTGGGACGTAGTAATTGGTTGCCCCTTAATCCGGCTCTAAAAATTATAAGTCTGGCTAAATTAGTTATTTTTGTATTGAGAGCGCAAAATTACTGATTTCTGCTTGAGCGTCGAATTTTCTGATCGACGCGTCTAGCCGAGATCAGCAATCACGCCAGTTGAAATCACATTTGGCGCTCGTAAGGCAGAAAACGTTTTTTCTACGATCTAAAATCAATGGATAAATAAATTTTCAGGCAGTAAATTTATAACCTTACAAGGTCACAGCACTTAATTTTTTTTGCAAATCTTGTGGTTTAGAATTAATTAATTAATTCCTCCATAATAACAATTATTTAGCAAAAAAATATTTAACACACGAAATTGAGATTTGATTCAAAATAAATAATAATTTTATATTAAAAGAAGCCGTCTTGAATGAGCCAGAATACTTTCTATTAAAAAAAAATTATGTCCAGAAATAATTTATTACATTTTGGGGTGGGGGGTCATGTAAAAAATGATATATTTTTTTTGTGTAATTTTATTTTGCCTTTTACGTAGATTTTAAATTTTTCTTCTAATGGGAATACTAAAAAAGTTATGTACAGAAACAAATTATTACCTTTTAGAGAAATGGGAGGGGTCGTAGAAAAAAATAATAATAACATTTTTTATGTAATTTTATTTTACCTTTTAGGTGATTTTCAAATGTGTCTATTTTTAATAATAAAAAAGTTATTCCAGAAACATATTTTACATTTCAGGGGAGACTAAAATGGTAATAACATTTTTTGTGTAATTTTATTTTACCTTTTATGTGGTTTTTAATTTTTTCTTCCAGTAAAAAAGTTATGTTTAGAAATAATTTTTTACATTTTGGGGGAGAGGGGGGCGCTGGAAAAAAAATGATAATAACATTTTTTGTGTAGTTTTATTTAACGTTTTATGTGGTTTATGTATTTTTTTTCTATTGTAAATAATAAAAAAATTACGACGAAAACAGAAATTTAACCTCCCTTTTACACCCCTGCCCCAACCGATTTTGCCCAAATACGAACTTGCCTAAGATAATATAAAAATACACCTGAAAACCAAATTTCAAGTCGCCAGCTCAAAGCGTTCTTAAGTTATCGTGGATATAGACAGACAGACCGACAGACAGACCGACACACAGTTTATTTTGAATTTTTTCGACGTTTCAGGGCAGAAGTACTTCGGTCAATAGCCCTTTTAATATTTTACTTTTAATACTACTACTAAGATGATTTAAGCAAAAAAAAATTTTTTTTCTATCACAATACTTTCTTTTATAAGAAAGTAAAAACGGTGAAACACAATACTTGACAGCTGTTTTACGATTGATTTGCCGGTTGCCTACACTCTGGCACGCAAAATTCAATTTTACGCTTGCTGTCATGGTAACTTTTCAATTAGATAGTAGAAAGAATAATTTTTGTTCTGGCATGAAAGGATAACTCTAATTAGTGGCAAACCATAATGAAAATTTCGTCTTATTAGTTCAAACAGTTTCTGAGTTATGATTCGAGAAATATGATTAAAAAATACCCTTAAAAAAGGCCTAGTTCCCATAAGCAGCGATTTAGCAATCAGCCGACAAATCTACAGGGTGATTCAGAAACAGGGTACAAAATGTTGAGGGATAATTCTGGGTCCAAAATTATGTAAAAAAGTTTATATAAAGGTTGGTCAGGAAATAAGCCCTAGGGAGCTACGACCCTCCTTAGGGTACATCTGAAAAGTAGTTTTAATTTAATATCTATGGAACCATATGAACTACGGTAACGATTTTTTGCACATGTCTTAACATTGATAAAGGCTATCCTTTTATGTAATTTTTTTTTTAGTAATTTTCACTAGAGACCAGCAAAATGAGGAGAGGGTGTCAGCTTTTTGCCCCAAACTATTTTATCTGTATAGTTTTTGACAGTTTCTCAATGAAATATAATTCTTTAATTGAAAATACATAAAAAGGTAGCCTTTATACATATAACACCGTACAGCCAACAGTTCTCGAGAAAATTTATTTTTTTGTTTTTTATTAAAGAATTATATTTTATTGAGAAAATGTCAAAATATCTACAGGGCTTATTCCGAACCAACCCATATAGGAACTTTTTTTCATATTTTTGGAACAAGAAAATAAAATTTTGTACCCTATTTCTGAATCACACTGTATTTCAAAATCTCGTATTTTTGTATTGAAATAAATGAAAATCGTTTTTTAGCTTTAAATTTGGTTTTATATTAAAAATTACACGTTAATTGGTAAAAAAATTGTATTGTCAAATATAGGTATATGTTGCTTTCTACAAAACAAAAAGCTAAAAATAAACTAAACCTCAGGATTTTAACTCCAGGCACTTACTTCAAGGCTTTGTTGATCTAGAGGGTAAGGCTAATAAAAAATTTGGCTGTTGTCCTGCTGACGCCGCGGGGTACGCGGCCCTATTGGCCAAAATTGAATTGTTTGCTGAGTTGCTGAGTAGGCAGAATATGCAAGAGAAACTGCCCTAAAATAGTACATGTGCGGGGTTCGGCGAAAAGGTATATTAGCAATAAAAAATCGATTTTTCTTTTTTTTTCATTAATAAACGTACAATGCATCGGAAACCGAAAAAAATTAAAAAAAAAATACATTTTTTTGCTAATATACCTTTTCGCTGAACCACTCACATATTTCTAACCTAATAAGATAATTAAACATTTCCAACTCGATAAATGCTATTTGGCCGAGGCGCTGCTCTATATTGCATAATCTTATTGTACTGTTCGACCACGTAACCTTGACCAGTTTAAGGAATTATTATATCGGCAACGTCAAGCTTTTTCGCCAATGAATGATGTGTAGGAGAGTCCATAGAACACCAATGAGAGGCGACGAATTTCTTTCCGCTACCGATGCCCCAAGGTTATGTGGTCGGACAGTACCGTTAGATAGATATTTTAATGGGGAATCGACTTGAGATACAGTGTATCATGTGTATCATTGATACACATGTGTAGTTTAATTTTAATCCATACAGTATTTTGTTTGTGGCCCCTAAAGAACCCCGCACAAAACCCCGTATTTTTGGCCTTCGGCTAAATTTGCTGGAAATTATATATTTTTTTAACCTTCATGTCCTTAGTAATTAACCAAAATTTCAGCCTAATTGTATGTACAGTTTTCGAGATATCTAGCTTTAAAATTGGTAATTTATAATTCAGGAAAATTTTACACCTGTTAAAATTTTTTGCTTTTTTAATGTCAGTTTTTTGATTAAGCTCAATGGTGCAAACTGAAGGTGTTTAGATGCTTTATTTAAATGTGTTATAACATTGGCCACAGAGTGTTTCCCTTTTCCCTGGCAACAGCCTAAAACAGGCGATATAATAAATTTTAAAAATGCTAATTATTAATTTTGGTTTAATATTAAAAAACAGAAAATCTAACGGCTAGAATTTCATAATTTTGATATACTTTATAGTTTTTAAGTTACTGAATAAAAATAATTGAAAGCGAAGCTTATTAGAGTACTCAAAGTCCTTCTGTTTGGGCATGATGGGGGTAAACCACATCAAAATAAATTAACTCGATTCAATCAGCTAAAAATTTTAAATTCTCGTTAAATCTTACAAATAAATGGAATTTTAGAAAAGGTATTGCTAAAGTAGAGTAGGTAAATCAACTAAAGAGCCTACATTGGCATAGTGGAGCAAGGAGCATGAAACGTTGAACTGTTATAAAATTACTTATTTCTGTATTTAAGATAATCGCAGTATGGCTTGCAATGGAGGCAGTTAAACCAAGTTAACCAGGTTCTCAAAAGTAATTTAAGCCTATAGATAGGCTAATTACTTAAATGTTTAAAATAAAAATAAGAATCTAAAATAATTGAAAGCGAAGCTTATTAGAGTACTCAAAGTCCTTTTGTTTGGGCATGATTGGGGTAAACCACATAAAAATAGTTTAACTCGATTTAATCAGCTAGAAGTTTTTAATTCTCAACCTATATAGAAACTGGATAATTGGGCAAAAGATAAAACCCAGGGTGTAAGACTTCCTATAGGAAGATACCTATAGTTGCAAAATATATTCCTCAAACCAATGAACCATTGAATCCAAAGATCCGATATTCCTTATTACCAAATTATATTATAACTAATTTTATTAAGATAGAGCACACTAAGGTGAAGCAATTAACTCGTTTTTTATTAACTTTTAGATTTATATTTTTATTTCCTTTTAAACATTTAAGTAATTAGGTACCCCTTTTTCTACCCAGGGGCGGATTTATTTCATTGTAAGGGGACCATCCATAAGGAAAAAAATTGCTCATTCACCAAAAATATAATTTTGAAGGTATTTCTATGCTAATATATCTCACTGGGGGTGCGGGGGGCATGCCCCCCTAAATCCGCCCATGTTCCTACCACGCTTAAATCACTTTTGAGAAACTAGTTAACTTGGTTTAACTCCCTCCATTGCCAGCCATACTGCGATTATCTTAAACAACAGAAATAAGTAATTTTATAACAGTTCAACGTTTTGTGCCCTTTGCTCCACTATGTCAATGTAGGCTCTATAGTTGGTTTACCTACTTTACTTTAGCAATACCTTTTCTAAAATTATATTTATTTGTAAGATTTAGCGAGAATTTAAAACTTTTAGCTGATCGAATCGGGTTAATTTATTTTGATGTGGATTAACCCCATCAAGCCCAAACAGAAGGACGTTGAGTACTCTAATAAGCTTCGATTTCAATTATTTTTATTCAGTAACTCAAAAACTATAAAAAATATAAAAATTATGAAATTCTAGCCGTTATATTTTCAGTTTTTTAATATTAAACCAAAATTAATAATTAGCATTTTTAATATTGATTATATCGCCTGTTTTGGGCTATTGCCGCGGAAAAGGGAAACACTCTGTGGCCAATGTTATAACACATTTAAATAAAGCATTTAAACACCTTCAATTTGCACCATTAAGTTTAATTATACATAAAAAACTGACATTAAAAAAGCACAAGATTTTAACAGGTGTAAAATTTTCCTGAATTCTAAATCACCAATTTTAAAGCTCGATATCTCAAAAACTGTACATACAATTAAGCTGAAATTATGGTCAATTACTAAGGACATGAAGGTTAATAAAATATATAACTTTCAGCAAATTTAGCCGAAGGCCAAAAACACGGGGTTTTGTGCTGGGTTCTTTATATACTGTATTTTAAAAAAATGCACAATTTACGTAATTTAAATTTTTGGTAAAATATACGTCTAAAACGTGTATATTTATGGTGATTATACAACGTTATAGACATGAATCGTAGACAAAATTTAAATAGGTAAATTTGCATTTTTTTTAATATTGTTAATTTCGGAAAACGGGTCTCTCTTACATATTATTTTAGAGACCCAAAAAAATAGTATTTTTTTTGGGTCAAACTAAATATGATAGGACACCGGCGATCATCGATTTCGCAACTCCGGAGGGGTCTCCTCATGCTATCCTAAAAATCTTATACAAGGGTAAATCCATGGTAACTTAAGTTGCAGCCGCAGAAAAAATTACACTTTCTTTTAATATTTTATTACATTATTACTAAAGATTGTTTCTTATTATACTATGCACAGCGAGCAGCGCTAGAATAGTATTATACGGTAGTAAATCATATTTTTCCACTAATATTTGATCCAAAATAATGAATTTAATGACTTTCCAGTTAAAAAATCTAAAAAAAAAAATTATTTAAAAAATACAAAAGCTAAGATAAGATAAATTTGTTTCCACATACTTTTATAAGTATTGAATATGGTCAAAATTTAATAGTTAATATAAAAAAATGTATAAAATGTATATAAGTAACTACCTGTTACAAGGGACATACTGAGGCATACATTACAGATTTAATTAAAAAAACATCATTATGAACATTAATTAATTTTGAAAATTAAATTGAAAGAATTAGTTATTGTTATAAAAAGGATTACTAAGGAAATACACTGCCCAGTAAAAGAGCTTTCCCATTTTTCACCTCGGCGCGTAAAATCGACTTTTTATTATCAGATTCACTTTTAGCAAACTTAAAAATATACCATTTTTCACGAAAAGTGCCCCCGCCTCTTAGGGGGCGGATCTAGATTTTTTTTATTATGAGATTCACTTTCAGTAACCTCAAAAACCCCATTATACCAGTTTTCACAAAAACTACCCCCCACCCCTAAGGGGGTAAAGTTACAAAAAAATATTTGTATATGTTTTAAAAAACACTTTTGCGCATTCGTATATATTATTAAACACATCTGCACATAAATATGTTCTAACAAAAACTACTGCGCATATTAAATTTGTATATGTTTGCCAGAACTCTTTTGCGCATTCATATGTATTATTCAGCAACCTTAAAAATCCCTGTATAGCAATTTTCAAATTTTTTCAATGTTTACCAAGAACAATCCCTAGCGAGAACTTTTGGTAACATACCTGTATGCCAAATTTCATGTCTCTAGCTTAAAGCGTTCTTAAGTTATCGTGCCCACAAGATTTCCCGGACAGAACGATCGACCGACCTACCGACCGACCGATCGAAAAAATTCTTTTTTGCTTGAAATTGATTTATATCGACATAAAACGTCATAAAACGCAAAAATACGCAAAAAAAAAATTGAAAATTTTTGCACAAATACAAGGCTTTCCAAAATTATGAAAATTTTCAAAATGGGAAAAGCAAAATAATTTTAACTTACTTTTTAAAATGTCAAAATCTGACAAAAACTAGGGATAATACAAATAATTTAATGGAGAGAAAAGTAGGGGTCGTTTTCGGTTAAACCGGAAGTAATATATAATTGAAAATATGGTCTTATAGACACCCCGTAAATTTTATTATTTTACCTCTAGGAATAAAAAACATATAGGGGCGAACCACCTTTGAAAACATCACTTATTTTTTTTGAAGGACCCAAAAGGGCCATTTTAGGCCGAACACAACCTCTATTTCTTTATGTTATGTTATGTATTCGTATTCGATCTAAAACATATCTAAAATTCTATTTTGCTTTTCCATTTTGAAAATTTTCAAAATTTCGGAAAGCTTTGTATTCGTACAAAAATTTTTATTTTTTTTTGCGTATTTTTGCGTTTTATGGCGTTTTATGTGGATATAAATCGATCGGTCTGTCCGGGCACGATAACTTAAGAACACTTTAAGCTAGAGACTTGAAATTTGACACGGGTAAAAGTTTTAGCTCGGGATTGTTTTTGGTGAACATTGGGGTGCGGCAAGGGGGAATTTTTTTAGAAAAATTCGAAAATTGCTATATAGGGGTTTTTGAGGTTGCTGAAATTGAATCTGATAATAAATTTTTTCTAACTGCTCCCCCGAGGGGGGAGGGGGTAAATATTTTTAAATACGATGATATGAAAAAAGCCATAGATAAAAACAATGAATTAATGGCGAAGATTACCAGTGAACTAACAACATTGAGGGATGAATGTGCTCAAAAAGATGTTGTTATAAATAGTTTTACCCTGAGAATCAACAAACTAGAACAACAATTTAGAGAAAAAATGTAGAAATTAGCTTGTTAAATCAGGAGGCTAATGAAGATTGTGTAAAGGCAGTCATCAGTTTTGCTTCCAAGTTACATGTAAACATATCTGAGGCAGATATTGAGACAACTTACAGGGTTCCTCAAAAGAAGACCGATGTCAATAAGCCACCGCAGTTAGTTGTACAATCAGGCCTATTCACACGTACCATTGAAATTCTATTCAATATTGACAACAATTTCAATATCTTGAAGTTTCAATACAATATTGTTTTCGGTAAACAATAATTGCTATTCCGATGTACACACAAAACAACATTGTTTTCGAATTCAATATTTAATTTGAATAAACATGAAGTTAATCACGAACAGGTTGAACAACTTTTGTAGTAGGCAAAAAAATAATGAGATTTCATATTTTGGTTATTGTTTTTATGAAAAAAGGCCACTAAATAATCAAAAAGAAGAAGATTCTAACCTAACTTTCTAGATTTTTGCATTATTTACTAAACAAATACTATTTTCCTATGTCAAAAATTGTTGGGAAAGCCTTGTATTCGTGCAAAAATGTTATTTTTTGTGTTTTTTTTTAATGTTTACCAAACATCCAAGTGGATACCAAAGTCTGCGTTAGTGTTTGGCACAAGGGTCTGCTGTTTTTTAAGTTGAGTTAAAGCTTATGGATTGTCCAAACTTTATCCAAATTATTAGAGACATGCTTCAGGGTAAAAAAATACGGTTCAGAGTCAACAAGTGTCTCCGAAGAATTCATACCAGACCAAGGATCACCCCTCGAGGATCCTCTTTTGTATAATATTTACATAATTATTATTATTATTATTATTATTATTATAAAGTTTGTTCAGGCTAAGGGCAAGCCCTATTGAGCCTATAATACTATGCATATACAGTTAAGTTAAAATATAAATTTAAAACAGAGAAAAAAATAATAAAAATAAAAAAAGAAAAACAAATAAATATTTAGTTCCAAAATTCATCTAGCCTATTCTTGAAGGTATTAAGTGATGGGGCCTGGACCACATACTCAGGCAGCGAATTCCACTCATTACGAATGCGGCAAGACCAAAAATGCTGACGGAAAGAAGTTCGATAATAATCATGAGCTATTCTGAGTGAATGACCACGGAGGCGAGGATCATTATTAATCGTAA
Organism: Brachypterus glaber; assembly: GCA_958510825.1. NCBI lineage: Eukaryota > Metazoa > Arthropoda > Insecta > Coleoptera > Kateretidae > Brachypterus > Brachypterus glaber. The sequence continues at coordinate 7,420 of CAUEHQ010000251.1, read as the reverse complement.
ACATATGACACATGTCAGTACCAAAGAGATTGTGTAAAGCTCTATAGACTAAAATTAGGTTACCACGTTTTCTTCTTGTCTCTAGAGATGTTAATTTGGTTAATCGTAGTCGTTCATCATAATTGGCTTCGCGAAGGGCAGGACACAGTTTTAGCACACGCCTCTGCATATTTTCTATTGTCAGCACATCCTTAACAAAAATTGGGTTCCAGACTGGTGCTGCAAATTCTAATATAGGTCTTATATATGTGGAATACAGTTTCATAATGCATTTTATGCTAGGGTTTGTAAATGTTTTTTTGATTAAGTAAGCCACATAATTAGCCTTTTTAACTGTGGATGTAACATGTGCCTCCCATTTTAAATCTTGAGATATAACAACACCAAGGTCTACCTGTGAAGTTACTACTTTAATTAACTTGTTGTTGATATAGTAAGGTCTTCGAGGGTTTTTTTGCCAAGATGAAGCACAGTACATTTATTTTCGTTCAATGGCAGTAACCAATCCTTGCACCAGTTCTCAATAGTTTTTAAATCGGCACATAGGCTTTCATAGTCAATTGCAGGGTTTTTCTATCATCGGCGAAAGAGGCTTGTTTTGACTGTATGGCAATTGATAGATCCGAAATGAAAATCAAAAATAAAATAGGCCCCAGTACTGAGCCCTGAGGGGGGACTCCACTAAGAGCAGAGAGCAGATCAGAGACACATAGCCCAACTCTTACACAAAATAACCTTAAGGTCAGGTAAACTTCCAACCACGACAATAATTTACCACGTATACCGAAATATTCAAGTTTAGCTAACAGTCTTCTAAACGGCACGTTATCAAACGCTCGCTGAAAATCCAGGTATATAATGTCCACACAATTATTCATATCAAGTTCACTCGTCCAATAATTTAAACATTTTAGTAAGTTTGTAATAACTGATCTACCAGGTATGAAGCCGTGTTGATCTTCTGGAATAATCGAGTTATTGAGTAATAATTCGATTAACTTATCCGCAATAATGGATTCCATAACTTTTAGGGTTACACATAAAAGATTAATAGGACGATAATTACTGGGCTCTAATTTATCGCCTTTTTTGAAAATTGGTGATATGATGGCAGTCCTCCAATCTTCTGGAATATTTGCCATATTAAATGATAAAGTCATTAGTTCTGATAAGGGCTCCGCTAGAAAATCCGCACAGTCTTTAAGTATTTTAGGTGTAACTTTATCAACACCCGGAGCTGAGTTAGTTTTAAGATTTCTTAATTTACTAAGAACATTTTCTGTTGTAAATTCAATTTCTGAAAGTGAGTTTGGATTTCTAATGTTGTTAATAGGTGGGATGTTGTCATCAGGTTCGGCAGAGTAAACTTTATTAAAAACTTCGCTGATTAAGTCTGCAGTTTCTTTGTCGTTCTCACAAATTTCACCATTTGGTGATCTTAATAATGGAATTCCTACGTTACCTAGTGTGTTTAAACGTACGTATTTGTAGAACTTCTTAGGGTCCTCATGGGTGGCTATATATGACTCGTAATTAGATTTAGCTTGTAAAATGCTTACAGATAAACGATTTGAAAAAGATCTGAAAGCTGCATAATCAACGTCATTCTTTGTTCTCTTATATCGTCTCCAAAGAGAACTTTTTCTTTTGATGTCATTTAACAGTAGGTGAGAAATCCATGGTTTGTTGGAACATGTTTTTAAAGTAACTTTTTTGGAGTTAGCAACCAAACATGTAAGTATATTATTTAAAAAACTATTCCATGAGGAATCTATATCATCAGAGATGTTAAAATCAATATTACGCAAACTTTGATAAAGATTATTGTAGTCAATTTTAGTTTTTATAACTGAAACTTGTTTGGGAAGATTGTTAACATTAAATTGAGATTTTGATATAATAACAACATGATCTGACTTTCCTATGGGTGCCAAGTAATCAGTAACTGAGATAATGTTTGTATTAGTAGTAATTATAAGGTCTAATAAAGATGGTTCATTTCCAGCCCTGAACCTTGTTAGTTCTTCAACAAGTTGAGAGAAATTATTCTCATTTATAACTACCTTCATGAAGACCACAATTTCTTTGACAAAACAGAATATATGCTTCAATTTGCAGATGATACTACACTGGTGGTACACAAGAAAAATCTTAAACTGAAAATATCAAGCTTGCAGGCCCTAATGACAAAGACGTAAAGATGGTATAGTAAGTGGAGATTAAAACCCAATCCCAATAAGTCACAGCGAATAATATTTTACCATAAAATTACTGAAACTTCACCTACTCTAAAACTTCTTAACTAGAAGATTTTGCCAAGACCTCATGCAAAATATTTAGGACTACAGATTGACTCTAAACTTAATTTTAACTACTTTGTGTCAGAAGTTACAAAAAAAAGCAACTACAAGTCAAAACACTTTAATATTATTCAGAAACCAGGAACCTAAATGTACTGAGTTACAGATTTCTAACCATGATGGTGTTCGAACTTATGCGGAGTTACATTGACTAACAATCTAGTATTTCTCTTTTTTTTTCTTTTTTGTATACATTTAAAGCTAGGTAGATTTATTATTATTTATTATTATTTTATTTTTCCAAATTAATTAAATAGTTTCTTATCATATAAACTATAAGATAATTGTTGGAAAATGTAGTAAAACAGGAGCTTCAAACTGGAAATGTTTAATTAACAATATAGAAGAATATAAAATTAGATTTTCTAAATAATTATCCTGACAGATTTTTTAATCGATCAAAATTGACATTCCAAATTAACAAAAAAAACGACAAAGACAATTGCCAATTCATAAGTGACATTGACAATTGTCATAATTGACATAAACTAAGTAACTAGTTGATTCTAACATCCTCCCGCCTTTTGGAACGTTAGTTCCAAAATCAGCTGTTGAAACGATCTGGGGCCTTCAATTTCCTTCCAGATCTGGATAGTTTCTCGTTTTCTTCTTGTGTCTCTTTTGTGGCTGAATTCTTTAATTTATTTTGGTTATGACTTTCTTTTTCTTCTATCTGATCTTTCTTTTCTATGACAACTTCTTTCCTTACTGTTTTTTCTTTTAATTCGTTTATTTCTAGTTTTTCTGTTATTTCTAATGGATATAAACGTTGAAATGGTCTAACTATTTCTCCAGTTTTAGTTTTTAATTTCGCTACTCTTTCTTGACCATCTCTGCCTTGATAAATCTCAATAACTCTCCCAATGGGCCAAGTTATACGTTTGGAGTTATCAGACCCAACTTACACTATATCCCCTACCCTCAGATTTGAACCACTAATACTTTGGCTATTTTGCACTAGGTTCGCAAGATATTCTTTATTAAACCGATGTCTTAAACTTTCCCTTAAGGTTTGTAAGTATCTATGTCGTTTAATTAAATGATTTCTATCAATTTTGTCAAAATCCGCTACATTAGTATCTCCATCTAAATAAATTTTCCGCAAAAAATTCATGGGACTTGAAGGAATTAAATCGTTTTCAGTAGATATATACGTTAACGGTCTCTGATTAATCACATTTTCTATGTCACATAAAACAGTACTTAATTCTTCATAATACAAGGACGATTTTCCTAAACTTTTTCTTAAAAGTTCTTTTACAAGCCGTACTAGTCTCTCCCACCATCCACCCCACCAAGCGGCAGACGGAGGATTGAAAATCCACTGTATCTTCCTTTCTGCAGAGTAACCCTCAACTGTTTTCCAATCCACGGCTGACAAACAATTGGCTGCTCCATGAAAATTTGTTCCGTTATCAGAATAGACCACTCTCGGCCTTCTTCTCCTACTTATAAATCTACGAAAGGTAAATAAAAATGCATCTGTGGAAAGAGACATCGTTACTTCCAAGTGTATTGCCCTGTATACAGCACATGTGTATAATACAATCCAACACTTTTGGCCAGATTTTAAATAAAGTGGACCTGCTACATCTACTCCAGTTATTTCAAAAATATCTGTATCTGCAATCCTATTTTTCGGTAAAGCTGTTATAGGAGTCTGAAGAGGTTTGCCTTTATCTTTATTACAGGTAATACATTGAGATAAAACTTGTTTTATTGTTCTTCTTGCTTTAGGTATCCAAAAATTTTCTCTTATTAGGTTCATAATAATATTCAATCCAGCATGAGAATTCCTTTCATGTTCTTCTACAATTAACTTATTAACTATCGGGTGTCCTGCTGGCAAAAGTATAGGGAATTTAAAATTATCAGGAAAATCTCCATAAACCAATTTTGTTTGAACTCGTAAAATTCCCTTTTCATCCTCAACTACTTTTAAATTCTTACAAACATTGTTTTTTAAGGTCTCTTTTTGTAAAACTTTAACTATTGTATGTTCTGCTTCTTGTAGCTCATTAAGGGCCACTTGCACCAATGATGATTTAACTTTAAACTTAGATTAAATTGACGACCGACCAATCAGAACGCAGCATTTTTAACTTAAACTCGGTTTGGCTGAGATAATCCCGTACCAAAAGTTGGTGCAAGTGGCCCTAAAACTCAGATCATTGTTTAAATTCTTGGGTATACAAAATCTCTTACTTTTTGCATTCTATGTAAATCTAAGTATCCATGCAACCATTCTTTTAATCTTATTATATTTCAAAAAATGGGATAAGTCCATAGAAAATAATCTAAGATTTTCAATTAAATTTGTCTCTACAGTTTTCCTTCTCTCAATTTGTAAATCTTCTTCAGGACAAACAACTTCGCATTTGGGCCATTTCTTTTTCCAAAATAAGCCAATCTGGACCATTAAACCACTTATTTTCTAGCAAGTCTTTCGCGCTACATCCTCTTGATAAAACATCTGCTATATTCATTTTTCCAGGTACATGGTGCCATTGATCTACACCGCTGTACTGCCTTATATCTTTAACGCGATCCCCTACAAACGTATTCCACATACCTTTAGTCTTTATCCATGACAATACAACCATGGAGTCACTCCAATAAAAAGTTTTAAAATTGCCTAATTCGGAAATATTTTTTACTTCCTGTGCTAACCTGATTCCTATTACTGCTGCCATTAGGTCTAGTCTTGGTAGTGTTATTGCTTTTATAGGTGAGATCCTTGATTTCGCTAATAATAAATTTAAAATCACCTTTTCTTCAAATTCCAATCTAATAAAAATGCAAGCAGCATAAGCCAATTTGCTAGCATCCACAAATACATGAAGTGATACATTCTTTGCATCGGTAAGTTTAAAATTTGCAGATAAACATCTTGGAATCGTACACATGCTAATTAGATTGAACTAAATTTTTTATATATTTCCTCATGGAACTCTGTATCCCAACTAATTTTAAGCTTCCATGCTTCTTGTAAAAGTAGCTTTGGTATCAAAGAAACAGTAATACCTATGGGATCAAATACTTTCTGTGCAGTTGATAATAAACCTCGTTTTGTTTTGGGAATATTTTCTATATTTCCTAATTCTAATGCATTACAAAATAAACTATCTGTTCTATAGTTCCATGTTATTCCTAATATTGATACTTTTTCTTTATCCAAACTTTCGTACTCTATGTTATCATCTTTATTATAAATCCATCCACGTAAATCAAAGTTAGCTTCTGACAGTAAAATCTTTGACTCATTCATAAACTTTTCCAATTCTTCCAGACTATCGACACTAGTTACACAATTATCTACATAAAAAGAACTTAAAAGTTTCTTAGCAGTATCTTTATAATTGTCTCGGGCATTTTCTAAAACTATATTTAAAGTTGCTGCCAACAAAAACGGGCTAGGTTTTAAACCAAACACAATCCTGCAATGTCTAAAAGTTTTTATAATTCGTTCCTGATAATTGGCCCACCAAAGAAATCTAAGAAAATCTCTTTCTTTTTCATTTACACTTATTTGTGAGAAAGCCTTAGCTATGTCAGATGTTACACCAATTCTCCGCAATCTAAACTGAATAATTAACGAAGGAATCAACTCAATAAAATTGGGACTTTCTCTAATAAATCATTCAAAGAAACACCATTCTTATCTTTTTAAGAACCATTAAAAACGGGACGAATTTTTGTAGTGGTACTTTCTTTTATTACAGCATGATGTCCTAAGTAGTGAATGTTATCAACCTTCTCATCTGAATCGACTTCCTCTATGATACCTAATTTTTCCCAGTCATTAAAAACTTTGTCATAATCTGAAAATTTGTCCAAGGATATTAAACGTTTGGACTTTTTGTTGTAGAAAATAGTCGTTTTTCAGCTATGACGTAGTAACTTGAAATCTTTGGAAAGCCTTGCATCCAGGGTAAGCATACTTCATATCTACCTTCACTATTAACTAAAGTCGTAGCTTTAAAATACTTTAGTGTTGCAAGCTCATTTACTTCTCTTGTTTGTACACTAAAAGGATCTTTAATTCCTAGTACATCCAATTCCCATAACTGCGATATAGTACAATCAGAAAAATATGTGGAAAAGTAAGTACCTCCTTTTATGCATGATGTTTGACCCATAACTGTCCAACCAAAGTGTGTCTCTATCGCAAAAAGTTTATTATCTATATTTTCTATTTTTCCCGTTAGTAATCTTCCTATAATGTCTGCACCTAATAAAATCTGAATATCTGAACTATTTTTACTTTAATTAGAACCTGCATCATTTAAATAAATATTTTTATTCTTTAAGTATTCTAATATCTTAATATTACTTAATCTTAGTATGTAGTTACATAACTTTTCTTGCTCTAATACCGATACTTCGCAATTAAAATTTGTAGCAATGTTTCGAAGTCTAATATTAAAGACACTACATATTTTTGGTGCTTTTTGTACACCACCAAACAAACCTTGAATAAGAACCCCATCTCTAGTTTTCTTTAAACCTAAATCTTTTACACAATTCGAGGTAATATATGACCTTTGAGAACCATCATCAAGCAATGCTCTAACTACTTTAGTATTTTGCCCATCTTCAAGTTTAATTAAAACCGTTTTTAACAATGTTTCATTATTGGTTGAAATAAACGTATTTTCTACCTGGGTTTCTTTTTCTTCTAAATTGGAATGTTTGTCTGATTTATCATTTAATTGGGGACACATAATTGCATAATGCCTTCTTGAACAAATAATACATTTAATAAAAGCTCTACAATTTCGTATTGAGTGATTACATTTTAAACAGGCAAAGCACCCTTTTTTCTTTATAACTATAGCTCGTTTTTGCTCCAAATTAACATTTCTAACCTTTAAACAATCTTGGCTAGAATGATTCTTATCACAAAATATACAATTTGGATTATTCTTACCAGTGATTTGTTTAGAACTTGCCGTATATAAAGAAGCTGCCGTATAGTTGTTTCATTCCCTTTAGGTTGCCCGGTCCCAAAAGACTGTTTCGCTAAACTGATTCTTTCCTCAGATTCTACTTCGATTTTT
>CAUEHQ010000249.1:0-19303 GCA_958510825.1 Brachypterus glaber | reverse complement strand
AAGGACAGAAGTAGAAAATAAAGGAAGGTTGGCAACCCTTTTGACATTGATATTGTCAATATTGACAAAAGATTTTTGGCATTATTAGGTATGTTCGTTGGTTCCTGAACTTTTGCACTTTACAGTTGAACATAGTTTTTTGTCATGTTTAAGAATTTAGTACTTATTTCGTTGCGTGAAAAGTGTATGCCAGTGCAAGAAAGTGCAGACCCAATAAACAAACCTATTGATTACTATTGTTATAATGACATTACATGTAAACTATACAGAAACTTTCATATGTTTTGCCTTATTTAAGGCCAATGCAGGTACTTAGAAAAACAGTTTTGCGGTATTTGAAATAAAACCTTAGTTTATTTTAATGTTTATACACATAAACTTGAATACCAGATTCATTCATACATTTTGAAAAAATATTAAAATAGCAGTTAAAGATTTAGAGACAAAAATAGAAAAAATTTAAACATCCTGAAATAAAATGCAATATTCAGCAGCTCAAAATCCATAAGGAAACCTTTTTTTTGTTGGTTTAGATAAATCCCTGCAAAGTGTTAAGTTTAAGACGATGTATCAAAAAAATTCGTCTAAAGATTTTTTTTATTTTTGTACAGAATGCTTGAAATATACCCCATAACCATAATCAGAAAAAACATCATAGGTGCCAGACATTTTTAAAACTAACCATGAGGGGCATGCTTAATCGAATCATAAAGGAAAATTTCGGTTTTTCGAAAAAAAAAAAATACAAAACTCTAAGAACCTATAGTGTTAAACATAGCAAACATCTAGAATCGCTAATATTACCTATACAATTTGCAACCCACGGGCAATGGTGATCGAATCTCGCGACGCAATGATTACACACTGAACAATGTTTTGATCGCATTGGTCTACGAACTAGGCAGGCGGAGCAAAAATTTGTTGGTTCAAAACTCGCTGGACCTTTTTCAGCCAACTCAATAATCGTCTAAAAAGAAAAGAAAAAGAATATTTTTTGTGCACAACAAAATAAATTGTATATTATGATCCAAGGACGAGAAATAAAAATGTCCATGCGGGTTCATGTTCATCGAGGCGTGAGCCGAGATTTGCAACCGCGTAAGACCGAGATATATTTCTCGTTCGTGTATCATACGCTGTTTTTTAATCGCTTGTAAACAATTTTTTTAATAACCAAAATATAATTTAAACAAATAAAAATAGTATTAATTTTGTAGTCGCCTATGACAATCTTATTCAGTAAAATAGGAAAACATTTAAAAAGTTGTCATATGATATAAGTCTATTTTAAATAAAATGAAAAGTTCAATAAAATGTTAAAATAACTAATATACATTTACTATTTTCCTTTGATTTTAGGGACCGTTAAAGTACTTTGGCGGGCTGCAGACCAACAGAGTGAAACAAAAGGTGAAATCGTAACCAACGCGTCATTTTTCATTTGACATTTCTAACCAAAAATGTCACTTTGGAATACAAGCGAATAAAAAATTTTTTTTCTACGGCCGAACACAAAGTTGCATTTTGAGAGTTCATTTATTGCAATTTTCTCTACGCAAAATAGCTTATTTCCATTCAGCTACTTTGCGCACTTTAAATTAAACAAAAGAAAAACGCGAAGCAGGTTGTAAGACAGTGTAAAATGACAGTCAATTTAATATAAATGTCTAAATTATCAAAAGCACAATGTGTAATAAAAATATCACTAAAAGTTTTTTTCAAACCACTAATAGCTGCCTTGATCCAATTTTTTACTCAAATAGATTCTGCGCCCAGTTTACTGTATTTAAATATTTTGACACTTTCGTTACAACAGAACTATCATAATATGAAGGGTCTACCTATTATGTACGTCGTACATAATAAGCAGTAGCGAAAACAATTTACATAACAACGTACGTAACGAACAACGTAAAAGTGAAACTATCAAAAATTAATGATAAGAACATGATATTTTTCACAACGTTACGTATATTGTAGATTTTTCCGTTAACACCCTAAAATTTAAATAATTATAGTATAAACGAGTATCACTGATATTTCTAGTATAAAAATTTTGGAGCAGGTAGTGTCCCTGGGTACCTATTCTTGACTATCAGGAAGTAGAACGACTGGTAGAACAACGATTAGATATGACTTTTAGTGTTGAAACCAACAGAGTACGATCACAGCCTCAGACTTGTTCTATAAGTCGTTCTACTGTCCAAAAGTCAAGGAAGCACGATATCAAGTGACAGTGTTCATTTTAGCTTACCCTAAATTGCAGTTGTTTTGATGCAGAAATGATTCCAGGGTCTCCCAACCAAGACTTTATAAAGCAATACCATAACATCACAGAACTTATCATAAAAACACTTAAACCAGTTATACTGATATGTGGTAAAATATATATAAACCAGGTAATATACATCCATATTTTAGTTGATAAATATATACTTAATGGTAATAAAGACATAAGTCTTTCATCAAAAAATACTTGACCGAAATAATGTATAAATATATACAAACAGACCAATAAAAATATTTTAATTAATACTAAAAGGTTAGTGCTTAATATTGTTCCTGCTACGTAAAAAGCCATAAATGGTGTGCCCACCATACACCACCATCTTAAGCGCTAAAAAAATAAAATAAAATATAAAATAAAGACGGTATCTAAAAATGAAGATTTAGTTCAGCTTTTGAATAGTACTTGGGTTAAACCCAATTATAATAACATAACTTTTTTCTCACAGGTGCACAGGTGCTGAGAAAAAAAAGATTTACGAAAATCTAAATATTTGCATAAAAGTATTTTTGATACCGCTGATTTCGAATAGGATAGTGAAAAAGCTGAAAAAAAAATTACGCTAGGTTGGTTTATTTTTATTTTTTTTTTCGATTTTATTCAAATTTGGTATACAGGCTCTTTTTAGGGATATTAACGTAGACCAATGGTTAAAACACCAAGAATCAAAATGGCGGAGCCAATATGGCGATCGATTTTTAGAATGCTGTCATAATTAGACGAAGTTAAGATTATACAGTAGTCCAAGTCATCGATTTCAAGGAAAGGACTAAACTTGAATGAAAGTTAAAAATACAGTTTTATATCCATTTTAGTTAAAATATTCATTTCAAGGTCGTCAGAATTCCGTGAATTGAATTGTCCAGGTATCGGAAATATCGTATATTAGCCCTAGTGATTTCTCAAATTAAAATAAATTAAAGATAAGTGGGTTTTAAGTATGCAAAAAGGTAATTGAAACCTAAAAATTTAAATAAAATTGTATAATCTTAAATTTCAAAAATTGCCCTCATTTGCCAGGCTCAATATCATATTTGTAAAGCAGAAACAAAGATTTTAAAAAGTTTAGAGAACATTACAGCAGAAAATGCAGCCAAGAAGCCACAAATAAAGATGTATTAAATTTGCTTCTACATGTTAAATACACATTTAACATTTCAGTTGTCAAACTTATGCATTTAAATATTCAAATATTTTCCGCCAGGAAGTGACCAAAATATGTCGCACACTAGCGACCAAAGTTGTAATCATAAATCTCGGCCATAAGTCGAACTATTCATTTTGTAAACCATTGTGAACATCTTTATCTGCTAACATCCAATAAACACCTTGATTGATTGGTTGATTGGTTTTGAGGTAATTTAATGGCATACTAGAATTTTATGTGTTCTTCAGTCATATTTGGGATTTGACATAATTTAATGGGAAGTCAAAACATCCGTGGAAGCATAGTCATTCATGCGAATCATTAATTTTATGGAAATGGGTTCATAAGTCTAAGTGTGAAAGCAGATTGAAGTCGTAGATGTTACACCGGGCTCGCTAATATAAGGAAAAATCAATTTGCAGTAGTATATTTTACACCAAATCAATAACCTTCACTTCACTCTATATGGAATATTTATTTGCCCATCCATTATTATTAATAATTATATAAGTGAACGAAGAAGAAAACATAACCCAAAAATAGTACATGTGCCATGCAGTGATTGGCTTACAAGATACATGGCGACACATCAAGCCAATCACGGCATCGCATTCTTATGTACTATGTTGTTATGCGAGCCTGTGGATGATATGAAGAAAAAGTGAACAAGTTGCCGTCAACACGTGTAAAGATTCGAATTTAACCGGTAGAAAGCCCCAATAGGTCCAGGATATCCAGTGCGGAGACGTTGAAGCCACTAAAGGCTAAAAAACTTTTTTAAATTTTTTCACAATTTTTTTCGTAATCAACGGTGCAAAAAATAACACTATGCAAAAAAGCAGACTTTTGTCACTTTTTTTTTGGGACCAATTTTGATGTTTTCTATTACGATTTTTCTTTCTTAAACATTCAAAATAAATTATGCATGGGACTTAATAGTTTTTCTTCGCAAATCTGTAATTATTTTAGGGTAATTTTGTTTAATATATGAATAGAACAGAAATATTACTATTTGCACAAACCTTATGGGTTCTGGCACCCGGTTAAATTTTATAAAATTTTAATATGTTATAGAACTAAACATTCTGATAAATAGTGTTCACGGGCACAAAGCTCTAAGTTTTATAGATTTTCCTCACCAGGCCTCTAAACTCGGCAATAATTGAATATATTTTTTGATATAACTCATTAACGAAAAAAGATATTGAGATGGGACTTTCACCAAAATAATTTTTTTCACAGGGCTACTTGATTTTTATGAAAATTTCAAGAAATATCATTTCTGTTAATAACTTATTTTATTATTTGAACACAAATAGTTAAATAGTGCTAGTAGTGAAAAAACTAATATATAAACTACGGTAGAGAAGACTAACACTCACTCACTCACTCACTCACTCACTCACTCACTCACTCACACTCTTAAATCCATCGCTGCTAAGCAGCTCTGGATTTAATGCGCTCGGCTATAACAAAAGTCTTCTCTTGCATTTTTTACGTAAGCGTACTGCTTAAACAGTAAAGACAGATTTAGGGATTTTTTACTTATACAGAGTACAGTACTTCGGTAACAATCTAGAAATGATTTATTAATAAATTTTTTTAATACACAAAGTTTTGTAAGGAAATAGACAAAAAAAATTGAAAAAATCAATTATTTTTTTTTAGTAACGGTTAAAATCGCTAAAATTAAAATATGTTATAGCTCTTACCTTACTGATCAAAAGTCTCCATAGACACGAAACTCTAAGTAAAATAGTTTTTTTGCTAAAGCTCATTCATATTGAAAATTCGTAGTTTTTTTTTTGATATATAACTTCTGAACAAGAAATAATTTTGAGATGGTTACTGAAACATAAATTCTTAAAATAACCTATAGCTTATTCTTATATCAGTGGCGTCCCCAAAATGGGTAATTTTTTTGTTAAAGATTAGCTGCAAAATTGATACGCCACTGCTCAGATCACGTGTTAGTTACTTAAAAAAATGTTCAATTTAATTAGTAAGTTAAAAATATTTCAGTTTCATTTTCTGAGTACGCTACTGATATATTTTTTATCGAAGGATGGTCACAACAACTGATCCGCATTGGGCTTTGTCATCTGTAGTATTTTATTAACATCAATATTAACGTAGAATTATATTTCTTAAAAAGTAAAACATTATTAATATATTATTTTAAGTTACATTCTTTGGAATACAGTAACATGACAAGTTCAATTTTTGGGTTAACGGATTATTGCATAAAACCATTTACCTAAGTGCCAGTGAATTTAATATCTATTTACAAGAAATAGGGTTTTAGAATAAGTTTGTTCAAAAAGGCATCAGATCAGTTTATTTATGCTTTTGAATTTTGACTTGACTATTTAATCGCGTCCTCAAAAGTGTTTTAAAGACTTTTTAAATATAAAGGTGAATTTCAGATTTAAAATTCATGCTTTATTTAGTCGTATTTTTGGGTAAGATGCAAAAACAGAAGATAAAGGTAATAAAATTGTTGTCGGCAAAAAAGTATATCATGTTTAAAAAGGGATAATCCTCTTAGGCAGATTAATCTAAACTAATAAACGAATAAGTTATGTATGTGGTCACATGTGAGAAGTATACAAGTTCAAACACTACCGGCTTAAGTAACAAGGCGACCCAGTAACCTCCCAGGAGTTATTTTATTTTTTTTATTTTTAATTTAATTTTGATCTTAATAACTTAAAATTAAAAAAAAATAGCCACTTAAAATTTATTTCTAAAAAATTAAATATTTAATCTAGCGACTTAAAATTCATTTCTAAAAAATTAAATATTTAATTTTTTAGAAATGAATTTTAAGTGGCTATTTTTTTATTTTAAGTTGTTAAGATTAAAATTAAATTAAAAATTAACCTGGGAGGTTAGGGGGTCACCTTGTTACTTGAGCCGGTACGGTTTAAACTTGTATACTTCTCACATGTGACCACATACATAACTAATTCGTTTATTAGTTTGGATTAATCTGCCTAAGAGGATTATCCCTTTTTAAACATCATATACTTTTCTGCCGACAACAATTTTATTAACTTTATCTTCTGTTACCCAAAAATACGACTAAATAAAGCATGAATTTTAAATCAAAAATTCGCCTTATATTTAAAAAGTCTTTTAAACACTTTTGAGGACGCTATTAAATAGTCCAAGTCAAAACTCAAAAGCATAAACTGATCTGATGCCTTTTTGAACATACTTATTCTAAAACCCTATTTCTTGTAAAAAGATATTAAATTCACTTGCACTTAGGTAAATGGTTTTATGCAATAATCCGTTAACCCAAAATTGCACTTTAATGTTACTGTATTCCAAAAAATTTAACTTAAAATAATATACAGCCTCTTCCAGAACTCGCGTACCGAAATTTGAGGGTATATTAAAAACCCTCTGGAAAATATGAAAAAAATTAAAAAAAAATCCATCTTCAATACTAATTAAAAAGGAAGCTATTTAATCTGACAAATCCAGTTGCTGATGTTAAATTACCTAAAAATTAGTTTTTCCCTACTTATTAGTAACTATGGTTGCATTTTAATGGTTGACTCGTGCATTGTTTAAGACTTTCAACTTTAGAATCTTTTTAGATTATTATATTTTGACAAAACCGACAGAGGCTATCAAATATTCTATTTTTATAGGGTCACTCCATCCGGCGGTGGTTTTATGATACCCGTCTTTGACGGCAGCAACAAACTGCCGCTGCAACTCCATTCAGCGCGCTGAATGTAGTGTTTTTTTTATTAGAAACTCAGATCTTTTAATTGATTTACTGGCTATAAATTCTTAATACAAATTAATAAAATAAAAATACAATAACTGAATTCCTTGAATTAAAAAAAACATCTCTTTGAAACCCAGACTCATCCATAAAAAGAATGCTTTTTACAAAGTTTTCATTTTCTTGATGTTTCTGCAACAGCCATGTGCAAAATTCGACTCGTAAAGGATAGTCCTCCGGTGTCAAGCATTGTACTCGAGTGTAATGAAAGGAATGCATTTTTTCATCTTTTAGAATTCGTTGAACAGAGGTCTTAGACATATCAAGATTTCTAGCCACGATACTAAGGCTTGTTTCAGGTTCTTCTTCAAAAGCCTGAATGACAGCTTCTTCATTATCAACAGTTTTGCAGTTCGCGGAGCGCCTCCAATCTCTTTTTTGTTTGGAGTTAAATTTCCAGAATTTCTAGCCCTTTGCACCAATCTTAAAATAACATTTCTGCTAGGATGTTCTCTATTGGGAAAACGAATAGAATATTCTACAGATGTAGCTGAAGCACTCCGGCCACACTCGCCATATAAAATTAGCATTTCGCAATACTCTTCTGAAGTAAACATCATGAAAGTTTTGATATTTTTTTATGACATTAATAAATATTTATGTCACATTAATCACCATGTCAACCTACAGAATATGTACCTGCAATAATTAAATTTGCTTCCATAGCTACAAATTCAACCTTTAATGGTAATTTACAATCAGCAACAGTATTGGTCCACTTAAAGCGTTCTTATTTTTGAATTGAACGAAGATGGATTTTTTTTGAAATTTTTTTCATATTTTCCAGAGGGTTTTTAATATACCCTCAAATTTCGGTACGCGAGTTCTGGAACAGGTTGTATTAATAATGTTTTACTTTTTAAGAAATATATTCTACGTTAATATTCATGTTAATAAAATACGATAGATGACAAAACCCAATGCAGATCAGTTCGATAAAAAAGATATCAGTAGCGTACTCAGAAAATGAAACTGAAATATTTTTTTTTAACTTCACTAATTAAATTAAACTAAACAACATTTTTTTTAAGTAACTAACACGTGATCTGAGCAGTGGCGTATCAATTTTGCAGCTAATCTATAACAAAAAATTTCCCATTTTGGGAACGCCACTGATATAAGAATAAAATATAGGTTATTTTAAGAATTTATATTTTACTAACCATCTCTATATTATTTCTTGTTCAGAAGTTCTATATAAAAACAACAACAAATTTTTAATATCAATGAGCTCTAGCAAAAAAAAACTATTGCACTTAGAGTTTTGTGTCTATGGAGACTTTTGATCAGTAAGGTAAGAGCTATAACATATTTTAATTTTAGCGATTTTAACCGTTTTTAAAAAATATTTATTGATTTTTTCAATTTTTTTTTGTCTATTTCGTTACAAAAATTTTTGTGTGTTAAAAAAATGTATTAATAAATCATTTCTAGATTTTTACCGAAGAATTTTAAAGAATTGCAAAGCAAAGGTGTAAACGTTGTTTACAACTTAAAACTAATTAGCGTCCAAGAAAAAATATAAAAATTATATTAAAAAAAAAATTAAACCCCTTTTTCGGACGGCACTGACCTTAAAAATAAAGAATGAAAAAGTATTTTGGTGAAAGTCCCATCTCAATATATTTTTTCGTTAATGAGCTATATCAAAAAATATATTCAATTATTGCCAAGTTTAGAGGCCTGGGTAGGTAAATCTATAAGATTTAGAGCTTTGTGCCAGTGAACACTAATTATCCGAAGGTTTAGTTCTATAACATATTAAAATTTTATCAAATTTAACCAGGGGCCAGAACCCAGGTTTGTGCGTGGTCCTTTTAGTATATATATTTTTTAATTAAATAAAAAAAACGCGCCACTAGAAAATCATGAATTTTTTACAGTAATTATTAGTGTACATAAGGAAAATAACCAATAACAGATTGGGTTAAATCTCTCAATTTCTGTTTGTTTTGTCCCTTATTTTCGTTAATTTTGGCAAAAATTTTAAAATAAATCGGCCATATTTATTTCGTCGTTTTGAATTTTAAGTTTTTGTGTATTTGTGCGTACTAATATTACCAAAAGCCTTTATGCCAAATTTTAGCTAAATAGGCTTTTTTTTTGTTAATTTTGAACCATCCTAATGTCGCAATTTTTTTCACTATTTTTTTCGTAATCAGCGGTGCAAAAAATGGCCCTATGCAAAAAGCAGGCTTTTGTCACTTTTTTTTCGACGTGATTTTAACTAAAAAGCTCGCTATCTTAAAAATACCTATTAAGGGATTGAATAAAATCCAAAAATAAAAATAATCGCTGGACCCAATTTTTTTTAATGGAGAAATAACCGGAAAAACTTGAAATTATAAAGCAAAAAAAAAATAAGCGTTTCCTCAAAAGACCTGAAATTTTCAGAATATACTCTTTATATACTACTTAAGTTGTAGTATGAAAATCAACAAAATTCCGCTTTATTAAGACCTCAAGAAAGGGCGTATATCCCAAAGAATCGTGTTTTTTACATATTCTTAATAATTTTGGCGTAACGGTAATTATTTTCAAAAAAAAAAAAAAATTATTAAAAAAATTAAAGAGCACTAAATGATCTTCAGTTTGATTTTTTAATTTTTAAAGTCGGAAGAAGTCTCAACGAATATTCTGTTGTTTTATTTTATATTTTTATTTTTCAGTAAGTGACGAATTTAGCGAACCCGAAACTATAAAAATGAGTTGGTCTAGTCCCTGGATACGACAAAATTTTTTTTTTGTGTGACTGTGTTATCGGCTGAATTCAAAAATGTAAAAAATACAGGGTATCCATTAAAAAAAAAAACATATTTATGCTACTTCCGGAAAAACCGGAACTGAAACAAAAAAAAAATCCGCCATTTTATAGCCAATGTGAAATTATATAAATCACCCAAATTTCAGTTTTTGGGGGTGGACATAAATAAAGCTCACCCGGTATATCCGGATTTATAAATATGTAATGAAAAAACGTCTAATAAAACGGTATATTTTGAAAAAAAAAAATTATAAGCATATTTCGCACCGTATGAAATACGACACTTTCCTACTTTCTAAATCGTGTGGAATTTGTCGTTTTCATAGGTGGTCGTAGGAAAATACAGTTTCACAATGTTATGGGCCCTCGAACTAAATTGAATTCCCAGATTTTTTTTAAGTGGACTTTTCTTTAAAGTGTTTATTTTTAATCCAGATGATGGATCGTTGTTATTCCATAAGGAAAGTTATAATTACCTTATCAGAAGTAAGTCTTTTAAAATAAGATTTAGTTGAACTAGAATGAGCAGATTCTTTAACTAAATCCATTACTTTATTACCAATCCATAATGACCCAACTTGCGATTGTATCATTGTTAAAGCTGTTTCACCTCTATTATTTGGAATGTTTAAACTTGTATGGCCCTAAAAATATTTAAAAAATATATAATTTTCACAACTACATAAGGTAATGTTAATTATATTCTAACTACGCACTGTGTAGATGCAATATTTAGTTCGACTTTAAATAAACCCATTTTTTTAATAAATCCATTCTAAAAGCCCTAAGGAACATTTGCGTGATTGTCAGAATACTGAGTAATTTATTTTATGGATATAAGAAAATTTTTATGAAAAAAAAAAAAATAATAATTAGCACCATTTCGGTACAACTAATTAAGGGTAATATTAAAAAGCACTGAAAATTTAATATTTTTTACATTTTTCGATTTTTTATTGTTTTAACGTCTGTGAAAAATTTTCGAACGCTTCAATCGATGTTCAAGAAATTTTGTATATATGTCTTTTATGGCTAAACAATACCTGATAAATTAATTTACCAATTTTCGATTAAATTTACCTGCGTATAAACCTTATTTTTAACATATTTAAAAAATGGGAAAGCAAAATGAATAACAACAAGATTTCCTGTTAAAATGGCTGGTTTTGAGTACACTCTAAAAACTTGGAGAAACCTGAATTTAGCTGAACAAAATAAAAAATCTTAAAGACACCCGAAAACACCCGAATACACAAAAAAATTAAAAACACTTGAAAAAAACCGAACACGCCCGAGTACACTCGAAAAACTCGGAGAAACCCGAATCTATCTGAAAAAGTTAAAACTTAAAGAAACCCGAAAACATCCGAATACACTCAAAAAAACCGAAAAAAAAAAACGAAAAAAACCGACAAAATCCGATAACACCCAAAAAAACTTGAAAAAAAAACGAAAACTCCCGTGTACTCTCAATGAAACCCGAATTTATCCCAACCAACTAAAAAACACTTAAAAAAAAGATAACACCCAAAAACACACGAAAAAACACCCGAGTACACTCAAAGAAACTCGAATCTATCCGTATAAAGTAAAAAAAAAACTTAAAGAAACACGAAAACAACCCCATTACACTCAAAAAAATCTCGAAAAACCTGATAACACCCGAGAACACTCGAAAAAAAAAACAAAAACACCCGAGTATACACTTAAAAAACTCGAAGAAACCCGAAAACATCTCGGTATACTCAAGAGAAGTTACCCAGCTGTAAAAGTTTTATCAAATTCGGATTATTTCGAATTTTTATTAATTATAAAAAAACTGGGTTGCATAGCCCTAAAGGCACAGTTGGGAAAGGAGAAGAAGAAGAACCCCCTTTTATATTTTATTACCTATTTTTATCTTTTACGGAGTATATTATGTACGAAAACCATAGTACTAATGTACCACGCCGATGACCTTTCAAACAAATGTACCTACTTAAAGTAAAAATAATATTTTATTTCTAAAAAGTCATGCTTAAGCAATTGGCGTATAAAGCAACTGGTATAATATTAAAATATAAAAACTAAAAAAAAACCCATTTTATTAAAAAAACTACGAACCATGCCGATGACTCAAGAATGTGTTACACGCAATATTTTTTTTCACTTTTTTAAAATACACCGAGATGTGCATCTTTTGATTGCTCAAAGAATTAGACTTGTAGAAAGGTTTGTTCTTTCTCCCGAAATATAAATTAATGCTAAAAACGTTAAAATTTTTGCAAATTATTTTTTCTGTTCTACCGGTGCCTACAAGTGTATTTAAGGCGGACAACTTTTTTTTTGTAAAATTATCTAACATTATTTAAACAAAATTTTTATCTTGGAATAAATAATATTGTTTTGTTAAGTTAATTCTAAAGTAAATATTAGATCTAGAAATATATATTTTTTTAGAATTACGGTTTTTGTACTGTTAGGTACCTAACTTTTTTTAGAAATCGAATGTATTTTTTTGAATTTTAATTTACAGGGATTTAAAAACTTTAAGGTAATAACTATACATAATTCGACTTGTTTTTTGCTAAAATACATTTTTTATGAGCATAGACATTGAATTATTCAGTATTCGTACAATCACACATTTAGGGCAAAAATAAAAAAATATCTATCGATTCGTTTTTTTTAAACCCCGTTTAATGTTTTTTTTGGCGGATAGGTCATTATTTATTGCATCAATCGATAGAGTTTATTTTTCTAAGCCATCTTGCTTTTTGAAGATTTTTAGCTTAAACTGTATTTTATTTATTAGAGATCAAAAAATACAAATGACCATCTTTAACTCCACAGTTGGGAAAGGAGAAGAAGAAGAACCCCCTTTTATATTTTATTACCTATTTTTATCTTTTACGGAGTATATTATGTACGAAAACCATAGTACTAATGTACCACGCCGATGACCTTTCAAACAAATGTACCTACTTAAAGTAAAAATAATATTTTATTTCTAAAAAGTCATGCTTAAGCAATTGGCGTATAAAGCAACTGGTATAATATTAAAATATAAAAACTAAAAAAAAAACCCATTTTATTAAAAAAACTACGAACCATGCCGATGACGCAAGAATGTGTTACACGCAATATTTTTTTTCACTTTTTTAAAATACACCGAGATGTGCATCTTTTGATTGCTCAAAGAATTAGACTTGTAGAAAGGTTTGTTCTTTCTCCCGAAATATAAATTAATGCTAAAAACGTTAAAATTTTTGCAAATTATTTTTTCTGTTCTACCGGTGCCTACAAGTGTATTTAAGGCGGACAACTTTTTTTTTGTAAAATTATCTAACATTATTTAAACAAAATTTTTATCTTGGAATAAATAATATTGTTTTGTTAAGTCAATTCTAAAGTAAATATTAGATCTAGAAATATATATTTTTTTAGAATTACGGTTTTTGTACTGTTAGGTACCTAACTTTTTTTAGAAATCGAATGTATTTTTTTGAATTTTAATTTACAGGGATTTAAAAACTTTAAGGTAATAACTATACATAATTCGACTTGTTTTTTGCTAAAATACATTTTTTATGAGCATAGACATTGAATTATTCAGTATTCGTACAATCACACATTTAGGGCAAAAATAAAAAAATATCTATCGATTCGTTTTTTTTAAACCCCGTTTAATGTTTTTTTTGGCGGATAGGTCATTATTTATTGCATCAATCGATAGAGTTTATTTTTCTAAGCCATCTTGCTTTTTGAAGATTTTTAGCTTAAACTGTATTTTATTTATTAGAGATCAAAAAATACAAATGACCATCTTTAACTCCACTACGCACTGAGCCACAAACATTTATAAGATAAAACGAAAATTTATGCAAGGTGAATAGCATATTTAGGTACTAAAGTGCTCAATTTAAATATTTTTTCACCGCTGAATCGTACATTTTCCCTCTTGGGCATAACATTTCTTACGAGGGCTTGAGGACTATTTTCAATATTCTGCAAGATTTATTTCAGTTGACTCAAATACTACTATTACTCTTAACGCAGTTAAGACATACAGCCTGTTCCAGAACTCGCGTACCGAAATTTGAGGGTATATTAAAAACCCTCTGGAAAATATGAAAAAATTTTCAAAAAAAATCCATCTTCGTTCAATTCAAAAATAAGAACGCTTTAAGTGGACCAACACTGTTGCTGATTATAAATTACCATTAAAGGTTGAATTTGTAGCTATGGAAGCAAATTTAATTATTGCAGGTACATATTCTGTAGGTTGACATGGTGATTAATGTGACATAAATATTTATTAATGTCATAAAAAAATATCAAAACTTTCATGATGTTTACTTCAGAAGAGTATTGCGAAATGCTAATTTTATATGGCGAGTGTGGCCGGAGTGCTTCAGCTACATCTGTAGAATATTCTATTCGTTTTCCCAATAGAGAACATCCTAGCAGAAATGTTATTTTAAGATTGGTGCAAAGGGCAAGAAATTCTGGAAATTTAACTCCAAACAAAAAAGAGATTGGAGGCGCTCCGCGAACTGCAAGAACTGTTGATAATGAAGAAGCTGTCATTCAGGCTTTTGAAGAAGAACCTGAAACAAGCCTTAGTATCGTGGCTAGAAATCTTGATATGTCTAAGACCTCTGTTCAACGAATTCTAAAAGATGAAAAAATGCATCCCTTTCATTACACTCGAGTACAATGCTTGACACCGGAGGACTATCCTTTACGAGTCGAATTTTGCACATGGCTGTTGCAGAAACATCAAGAAAATGAAAACTTTGTAAAAAGCATTCTTTTTACGGATGAGTCTGGGTTTCAAAGAGATGTTTTTTTTAATTCAAGGAATTCTCATGTTTGGGGACAGGAAAATCCCCATGCCTTCAGGCAAGGAAATCCCCAACGAAGGTTTTCCTTGAATATTTGGGCCGGAATATTGGGAGATGCTATAGTAAGTTATTTTGAGAAATAAACCACCATAAAATGCTTAAAATATTTGTTTTTAGGTTGGACCCCATGAGTTTCCTGGCAGATTGAATGGCGAAACCTACACTAACTTCTTAAGGGATGAAGTGGAAAATCTTATTGATGACATCCCACTTCAAAGGTTGGCAAATGTGGATAACATCTGGTTTCAACATGATGGCTGTCCAGTGCATTTCTCAGAAACGGCAAGAAGCCAACTCGACATCAGTTTTCCAAACAGTTGGATAGGCCGTGGGGGTCCCAGAAGGTGGCCTCCTAGATCCCCTGATATCACTCCAATGGACTTCTTTTTATGGGGCCATGTAAAAAATTTAGTGTATAGAAATATGCCAGACACTGTAGAAGAACTAGGAGACCGAATACATGAAGCGCTTGAGTCAGTAACTCCAAATATGATTATTAATGCCAGGAGAAGTCTGTTAAAAAGAGCTGCTTTATGTGTTCAAGTTGGTGGAGGTCATTTTGAACATATTCCTTAGCATGCTTCATACATTGAACGCGAGTTTGCTAAAAATAATGCGTTTCTTCATCTTTTAGAGTTCATTAAACACAGGACAGACATATCAAGATTTCTTGCCACGATACTAATGCTTGTTCCAGATTATTCTTCAAAAGTCTAAATGACAGCTTCTTTATTATCAACAGTTTTTGCATTTCGCGAAGTTTCTCCAACCACTTTTCTGTTTGCGTTTAAACTTCCAAAATTCCTTGCCCTCTGCACCAATCTTAAAATTACATTCTAGCTAGAATGTTCTCTTTTCGGAACACCGATAAAAATTTTTCCTATGTTCATTACTTTGAAATAAATAAATAAAATTCAGTTATTGTATTTTTATTTTATTAATTTGTATTAAGAATTTATAGCCAGTAAATCAATTAAAAGATCTGAGTTTCTAATAAAAAAAAACACTACATTCAGCGCGCTGAATGGAGTTGCAGCGGCAGTTTGTTGCTGTCGTCTAAGACGGGTATCATAAAACCACCGCCGGATGGAGTGACCCTATAAAAATAGAATATTTGATAGCCTCTGTCGGTTTTGTCAAAATATAATAACCTAAAAAGATTCTAAAGTTGAAAGTCTTAAACAATGCACGAGTCAACCATTAAAATGCAACCATAGTTACTAATAAGTAAGGAAAAACTAATTTTTATTGAAGATGGATTTTTTTTTTAATTTTTTTCATATTTTCCAGAGGGTTTTTAATATACCCTCAAATTTCGGTACGCGAGTTCTGGAACAGGCTGTATAACTTTTTTATTTATAAATCAATGTAAATGTTTCGAAGAACAATTGAAAGTTTGGTTTAAATACAGTTTAAATACAGTTCTTTATAAAAATTTTTTTAACAATGGTTACACCAGAAATAAAATAAAAACAAGTTTGTTTAGGAAAAAAACAAAGAAAAATATAAATCTTCAACTTTAAATATATACAAGCTTTTTATTTACATTTGAAATTATTCAAAAACCAAATGAAATCTAATTTAAAATGAAACATCCTTGCTGGATACACGTTTTCGAAAATGCTTCCTTAAACCATAATCTTAATAAAAGCAAACACACGTTCAAGAAAAACAAAAGAAAATCGATTCTCTCGAAATTCTTCCCTACGATTATTTTCATTTTCTAATATTGGGTATGGGAATAAATTTCCGCCCTTTTCAAAAAGGTGTTGTTAGTGATTCAGTCGGATGACAACGATAGGCCACAAATTGCTAAACCGGAAAAATTTGAAAGGTGTGAATTGGGAACTTTTGTTCCCCCCCCCCCACGCTCTATTCCCCAGATATTCCTCCTTCGGATTTCCACTTATTCGGATCGATGCAATCGGCCTTTACTGGAGAGCGGTTTACTTCTTAGTGAAAGGGTCGCTTCGAAAGAACCAGTTTTTTTTCTTCGAGGAATCCGTTTACTGCCTGAAAAATGGGAAAAAGTTGTCGCTATCGATGGTGCTTACTTTGAATAAAATCACTTTGTATTTCATTATTTAAATAAACAAAAAACTAAGGGTTAAAAAAGGGCGGATGCTTATTCCAATACCTAATAGTTTTACTCAAAATTTATCCCTAAATGCAAATTAACAGGAATCTTTTTAAGAAACGAAAATTTAGTTAATTGTTTTTAGGCGAACTGTGCATGGTTCTAAAAACTTTTACCTGGAAAACAACGGAAAAGCACTATAAAAACAATTTCTCAACTCATAACTATAGCATAATATAGACGGTGATTCAAAAACAGGGTACAACATTTTAAGAGGTGATTCTATGTCCAAAAATATGAAAAAAAGGTTCGTATAAAGGTTGGTCCGAAAATGAGCATTAAGGAAGATACGACCCTCCTAAGGGTACATCTGAGAATTAGTTTTTATTTAATATTTCTGGAACCCCATGAACTAAAGTAACTATTTTTTACACATGCCTTAACATTGATAAAGGCTATGTATCTTTATTTGGTAATTTTACCCAGGGACGTGCAAAATAAGGGGGTAGATCGCCCTGCACCATTGAAATTTTTTATGTCCTATTTTTGATACTCAGAACGCGAAATTGCCTTTTTAATTGTAATTTTCTCGTAAACGGTTGGTCCTACATAAATATTACCTTTTTTTATATATTTTTAATTAAAGATTAATATTTTATTGAGAAAATTACAAAAAATCTACATATAAAAAAGTTTAGGGCAAAAAAGTGATATCTTCCTCCCGTTTCGCATGTCCCTGGTTAAAATTACCAAATAAAGATTACTCTAAATGATAACCTTTATCAATGTTAAGGCATGCGCAAATATTTGTTACTCTGGTTCATAGGGTTCCAGAAATAATTAATAAAAACTACTTTTTAGATGTACCCTTAGGAGGGTCGTAGCTCCCTTAAATGTTTTACCTTATTTCTGAATCACCCTACATTTAATTTTTGTACTCGCCTGAAAAATCAATGTAGAAATAGCAGTTGCATTTCTAGATAATATTGCCCAATGTAAAGCTGTATTTCCCTGTTGATCTGTAATGTTTGGTGATGCTCCTAACGTCACCAACAATCTAGTAGGATCTAATGTACATACTTTCCATGCTGACCACATTAACGGAGTCATACCTTTATTAAAAGAAAATATATAACAAATTATAACAAACTAACAAATATAACAAATTTAAATAAAAATCGACGAATAACGGAAAGATAAGGGGTTTATTTTAATTTTTTTGCGAAAAAAATTTTTTTTCACGGGAATCGATATCTGTAGGTCTTATAAGGTGTTTTTTTTAATGACACGAATTACATATATATATATATATATATATATATATATATATATATATATATATATATATATATATATATACCGGGTGGGACAAAATACTGGTACACCCCGGTTTCGCCGGAAATGACCTCAACTTTTGATTTTTAAATGGAAAACCCTGTATATTTTTACATATTTTGATTGAGATTTAAAGTGTGAGTACAGCCATGTATTATGTGTCAAACTTTGACAGAAAATGTCATGTTTTAATATTAGACTATTTATTAATTTTTTACCAATATTTTTTTATTAAAAAAATGCGATTTAATGGTACTACCAGTATTAGTACCTTCCTATTTAAAAAAATTGAGATTTATTGAAAAAAAAAATGATTTGTCAAGTATTAAAGAGCTCCAAATTGGCTAATAATTAAATAAAACGTTGTTTTATATTTTTACTAAGAAAAGTAATAAGCCAAGAATAATTTTGCATATTTCAAAGCTAACAGGATTTAAATTAAAATATAATTAAAAAAACTACATGTTCTGTCAAAATTTACAAATTATACATGGTTGTACGCAGAATTCAATCTGAATTGCAATAAGTAAAACATACAGGGTGTTCCATTTAAAAATCAAAAGTTGAGATCATTTCCGGCGAAACGGAAGTGACAGATTTTACAATGTCAAAAAATGCAGTTCGTTTAATTATTTACATACATTCTCTAAATTTAATTTGATAAGTTAATAAACAAAAACGTAGTTAAAGGGGTTTACCAGTATTTTGTCCCACCCGGTATACAGGGTGTCCCAGAATGTTTCCAAAATCTCTTGGGGGTAATTAGATCTCAAAATAATGCCATATTTAATATAATTTTTTTGGCTACGGTCCCCTACTCTGAGATATTTGCCCCCCAAGATGAAATAGAAAAATCAATTTATTTGGATTACTTTTCTACTGTTAATATTTTTAACAATTTTTTCAGGGTTGTTTAATGTTTAAGAAAATTAATGCGCATCGAATGATTTTCTGAAATTTCGAAAGTTATCAGAAAAGTGAGGGGCGGACTTCCGTTATGGTTCC
>CAUEHQ010000248.1:0-15834 GCA_958510825.1 Brachypterus glaber | reverse complement strand
CACGTGAATTAATCCTAATAAGGCCCATCTTTGTATGTCATTTTCACGTACTTATTTAAGCCAGGGGTGTGCGAAACGGGGGGGCCTTATCAGTTTTTTGTCCCAAACTTTTTTCTGTGTACCTTTTTGCAATTTTATTTTTGAAATATGATTCCACAGGTCAAAATACATAAAAAAGGTACTCTTGTGTTGAATTACTGTAGGATTAACCGTTTTCGAGAAAAGTTCATTTGAAGGTGAAATTTCACGGTTCGAGGACGAAAAATTAAATACTAAAATGTCGAAAACCAAAATTTTAATGATGCAATGTTATTCTACATCAAAAACTAAGAAAAAAACTTTCATACATGTAGGTCGAAAAAACGCTTTTAAAGCTACCATAGCCCTTTAAAAATGGTGCATAGTTAGGAGACCATAGCTCCATTAGGATTGATTTTTGGAAGTACCTGTATATGAGGTTTTTTTCTTAGTTTTTAATGTACATTCGCCCTGCATCGTTAAAATTTTGGTTTTCAACATTTTAGTATTTAATTTTTCGTCCTCGAACCGTGAAATTTCACCTTCAAATGAATTTTTCTCGAAAACGGTTAATCCTACAGTATTACAACAAGAGTATCTTTTTTATGTATTTTGACCTAAGGAATCATATTTCAAAAATAAAATTGCAAAAAAGTTATACAGAAAAAAGTTTGGGACAAAAAACTGATAAGCCCCCCCCCCCCCCGTTTCGCACACCCCTGGTTGAAATAAGTACATGAAAATAACACACACAAACGGGCCTGGATAGGATTAGTTGACGTGCAAAACCTCGTTGATATATCTCAAAGGGTTCCTGAGTTATTAAATAAAAACCGATTTTTTTAGCCACTTTCAAAGGGGCGTAGCTCCCTTATGGCGCATTTTTAGACATATGTTTATAGGAACTTTTTGTCATATTTTATGATGTAGAATCATCTGTTAAAATTTCCGAAGCTATTTCAAATACACCTTGTATTTACTATAAATATTGTAAATAATAAAAAATAATTATTTGTATTATTTAGTTTGTTAACATAAACACCTACCTCGTAGTTAAAATATTTTCTTTATTTTTGTCAGGCTTGTAGAAAATTTTTTATTCCTAGCTCTTGCGGAAAGTGTATTTTCCGCACTTGACTGCTTTACCGAACTCCGCTGCGCGTCGTACGGTCAACTGCAGTTGCTCGGAAAAGTACGACTAGGAATTAGATTGTTAAATTCAAGAACCTAATAATT
This sequence comes from Brachypterus glaber, assembly GCA_958510825.1. NCBI lineage: Eukaryota > Metazoa > Arthropoda > Insecta > Coleoptera > Kateretidae > Brachypterus > Brachypterus glaber. Next base: position 14,580 of record CAUEHQ010000248.1, on the reverse strand, counting down.
ACACAGGCAAACAAAAAAAAAAGCTCCGGTTCCCCAGACGAGACAAACATTTTTTTACGCTTTTGGGGTCGCTGAATTCAAATCTGGGGTTTGACTCATTTGGGTCGCAATTCGTTTGGAGGTTAGCACTCAAAGTGATGAAATAAATATACATAATATGTTAAGATCGAGGTAAAGATTATTATGTATTAACCTTTTCTGAAAAAAAGTCGATCAATTTTTTTGTTCAATTTTTTAGTTGCACCGCCTATGAATTTTTGTCGAAATTGATAGGATTGATCCTTATAGATAACAAAGCTATTTTTCTTAAAAAATACGTCAATTCGGCTTTTTCTTTAGATTTTTTTTTGTTTTTTTTTTAACTTTATAGATAACAAAACTATATTTCTTAAAAAATACGTTAATTCGGATTTTTCTTTTGATTTTTTTTTTGTTTTTTTTTAACTTTCATACCTGAATGGGGAAAAAATAAGAGGATGAATAAAATTTTAATGCTTCATTTAAAACTGAGCAAAAAAGTATTCTTCACCAAAACACCCAAATTTAATATCAAAGGAGTAAAAGCCTTTTAAAAAGTAACGTTTTTGGTGGCACAAAATGTTACTTCCTCTTAATTGCACTTTTTTTTTGAAAACGGTTTCTCCTACAGTCTTACACTATATGACATTTTTTATGTATTTTTACTCAAGAAATCTATATTTTTTACAAAAAATCAAAAAAAAAACTACACATAAAAAAGTTTCGGGCAAAAATGTGTTAAGTCTCACACGTTTGTCCGTCCGTCTGGATAAATTCAAAAAAATTATTTAACATAAATTTAATGCCCTTATTAATACTAGTATACATGCAAAAGCTGGTCGCTTTAGCTTAAAGGGTACCAGAGTAAATAATTAAATAATAATAATTAAACTGAGCAAAAAAGTATTCTTCACCAAAACACCCAAATTTAATATCAAAGGAGTAAAAGCCTTTTAAAAAGTAACGTTTTTGGTGGCACAAAATGTTACTTCCTCTTAATTGCACTTTTTTTTTGAAAACGGTTTCTCCTACAGTCTTACACTATATGACATTTTTTATGTATTTTTACTCAAGAAATCTATATTTTTTACAAAAAATCAAAAAAAAAAACCACACATAAAAAAGTTTCGGGCAAAAATGTGTTAAGTCTCACACGTTTGTCCGTCCGTCTGGATAAATTCAAAAAAATTATTTAACATAAATTTAATGCCCTTATTAATACTAGTATACATGCAAAAGCTGGTCGCTTTAGCTTAAAGGGTACCAGAGTAAATAATTAAAAACCTTATTTTTATTACAATTTTAAAGGGCCGTAGCTCCCTTAGGGCTCATTTCCGGGCTAACCTTTATAGGAATTTTTTTGATATTTTTACATGTAGAATCAGCTCTTAAATTTTGGCATGCCAGTCATTGATCACCCTGTATATACAGTGTGTCCCTGGATCCACCTTTTTTTTAAATTAAGAAAAACTTCTTTAGGATTTTGCCCTGCTTGCTTAAAAACTAATTTTTGTCAAAATAAAATTTTGAAAAATTATAGGTGGCCCCAGATATCAGTGAAAGAGTAAAAAAAAATAGCTTATCTCCGCGACAGCACATATTTCGAGGCACATTGGTTCGTAATCTACTTCATATTATTCTAGATTAAATTTATTTGATCTAATACTATAATGCGAGAAATCCACAGCCAAATTTATAATAATTTTATAAAAATGTTTGATATGTTACTAAACTACTACACTTACAAAGAAAAATATGTACCTAAATATAATTAAAAAATTAAAAAAAATTAAAAATAGTTTTTATTTAAGCAAAAGAATATTAGAAAAATAATGGATTCGAAAATGGCGATTGAACTTTCAATATTCCAATATTTTATACCATGGTTTTCCAAATTAAAAAAAATCTGCGAGGATAATCGTAAAGAGTCACGTGGCGGCCATAACTTTCCTCATCAGATTAGCCCATTAAAATGAATTTTTATGGACGTCACGTGACACTTTAAAATTAATAAAAATTATTAGCATTTTAATTTGCAAATATGATGATGATGCTATAAAATAAAATTTGGGCAATTTCAAAGTCCAACTAAATCATCATTTTCGGTATGTTATTTTTAAATTTTCTTTTACTTAAATAAAAACGTTATGAATATTTCATGATATTTATATATTTTGATTTCCCATTTTGAAAATTTTCAAAATTTTGGAAAGCATTGTAGAGGTACAAAAAATTTCAAATTGTTTTTTGCGATTTATGACGTTTTATGTCAATATAAATCAATTTCAAGCAAAAAACTATAAATTATTAACAATTAATCATTGATAAATATTATTATAATTATCATTTATATTACTTTATTTAAAAATTAATGTAAAGAACTGTACCACTGTGCGAAAAAAAGGAGGCGTCTGTCAAGTGAATCTCGGGCCAGCCTACAGCTTTGCCACGAGTATTCAAGCCACCTAGGAAGAACGTGAGAGCCAAATCAGACTTAAATTTTATGTTGTCAATAGATTTTTTTTTGCATACATTGAGTGTTCCCCCACACAATTCAAAAAAAATGGTAATTTTGTGGTATTGTCAAGTCGATCCGGGGACACACTGTATATATATTCTTTTGACGCGCTGTGAAGAGTATAATAAATAAAGCTCTACAAAGAGATGTGGGCTTAATATGTGATATAATTTACATGCCTGAAGAAAATTTAACAAACAAATTCATACATTCAGAGAAAAAAATTTATTAGGGACTTTTTTATTATCATCGCTACCTGTATTGCCCTGCTTTTTTTATTAGAAATTCTAAGTGAATAAATCTGTCAAAATTAAAATACGACTTTTTTTCGTACACAGATCAAAATCACACAATCACACAATAAGTTATGTAAAATTTCACATAACTTATTGCTGTATTTTTAAAATTTACATAATATGCTATGTATCTTTTCATAACTTGTTACTATATATTTAAGTTTTACATAATATACTAGCACAGAGCTGCGACTTCGTCCGCGTACACAGATAAAAATCACACAATCACATAATAAGTTATGTAAAATTTCACATAACTTATTGCTGTATTTTTAAAAATTACATAATATATAATGTATCTTCACATAACTTATTATGTAATTTTTAAGTTTCACATAATATATTACGTACTTTCACATAATACATTATGTAATTTTTGGCGCTCTTTATTCACAGAACATAACGTAGGTAAGAATATTGCCAACGTTAAGTTATATAATTTTTACAGAATATGTCTTATAAAATATTATTTTACACAAATTATTACAGAATATATTCCGTAAAATTTTATTTCACATAATTTTTTACACAATATGTCCTGTAAAATTTTATTTCACCTTAATTTTTACCGAATATGTTCCGTTAAATTTTATTTCACATAACTTATTATGAAATTATACAGAATATTTTCTGAAAAACTCACATAACTTTGGCAATATTCTTACATATATTTTTATCAGGAATCGAGACTAATAAAACCATTTGTAAGCAGATACATTGCCTACAGGATCTCTTTGTTGCTGGCATTAGACTTTGATCCTAGGATCAACTGGCCCGTTGATGATTTCCTACTATTTACGCTAATTAACATTAAAAAAGAATCAATGGCCATCTAGAGGCTCGCATAACCATACATATAATATAAAACAATGTCGTGATTGGCTTGAAGTCGCGTTGGAAGGCAAAAGGCTTGAAAAAAAAAACAGAAAGGGTCTGTTTTAATTTTTTTAGCAAAGGGGGTCTTAAAATAAGAAGAGCCCGTGCCTTGATTAATAAACAATAAACTGCTTAATTTTTGTCCGGAATTTCCCACTTTTCGGCAAGTTTCGGGTTATAATTGCATTTATAAAGTTTAAAAATGATACATATTTTTTATGTAGGTACTTAAAGGATACATTTTTATTGGTCACTTATTAAATTCAGTACTAGAAAACTTGCAAAAAACAAAATATTTATTTGTCCACGGAAAATTCATGTGCAGGGCCGTAGCGCAGAAGATATAGTGGAGGGGTCGAAAATCACAATTTTTTTAGTATAAAATTACATCGACAAAATGTTGATGACCCTAAAAAATAACGTTCCCACTTCTTCTAAAATTACAACTCATATTTTTAATCCATAAAGTTTACAACTAAATTTTGAAAATGTATTCCTGGACCAGAGGAATTTTTTAATGAACCTAGCTAAAAGAAAGTTTTATATTTTTTTAATAAGTTGTAAGGAAGGAGTTTTGGGGAAGAAAAATATTTTGTTTCCCATGGACCAGACCTACTAAACACTACATTAAAAACCCATGTAGCTGCGTCTCTGTGAGACCCACACAACTTGGAACATTGCCAACCACTGTGCCCAAATATGGATTTGATAAAAATCTACCCCCCCCCCACAAAGTGGGTTAAACTACACCCCCCCCCCCAGCACCAAAAAAAGTAATAAATCATTAAGTATCTCAAGAAAAATCGAGTTAAAGGTATTCAGTCAGTTATATTTAATAAAATGTGAGTAAGTTTGGTATCAAATTCAATACAAGTAAGCCTAGTTAACCCCTTGTTTAAGGGGATGTTTCGCTTCTAGAACAATAAATCTTGCTTTTTTCACAAATTCCTGACCAGACAAAAATTTTGAGCACTTATACGTTACATTTTATCAATTCCATTCAAAGTTACAGACTTAATAACGAATAATTGGATCCATTTAAATTTTCAGGATAAATTAAGTATTACAAGGGGAAGATCCCTATTGTTTTTGAAAGAAATTCCCTCAAAACCAAAACTTTAAAAAAAATCGAAAAAAGCTGAAGCAAAATTGCGATCAACGTAACTTTTTCAGAAAAAACAACTTTTATTATAACGATCAATTCTACCAATTTTGAAAGTAATGCCCCCAAAAACAAATAAGTTATGGGGGGTTAAATTTTAAAAAAATAAATAAATAAAAAACCTCACTTTCAAATTTTTCTTTTTTCTCAAAAAAAAAAATAAAAATAAAATTGATTTTTTTTAAGGTTTTTTTAATAGATAATTGAAAATTAAAAAAAAATCAAGATTTTTTCATTTTTCTTAAAAAAGCTAACAAAATGTTTTTAAAAATTTTGATTTTTTTTTTATTTATTTATTTTTTTTTTTTTTAATTTCTCAAAAAAAGATCTTTTTTTTTAATGTATCATATTTATTTTTTTAAAAAATCTTTTTTTTTAAGTATATAATATGCAATATATCATTTACCGTGAATAATATATAATGGAATGCGTAACATTACATATCTTCACGGCTTGTTTTATTTTTACCTAGCGAGATATTCATTCTTTTTTCTGTGCATGGCTACGCGCATGGCTACGCGCTTGAACTTTAATATTCCTTTACGGGTTTTACGACTTTAAGGGATTAAAAGTTTCTTGTTTTAAAATTATATATTAGAACATTGACTAAGTAACTCTTTAACCAATGGTAATAACGTACCTGAAAATACATCATTCATACATCATATTGTTTTATAAATTATAATACGTAGGTGCAATTTAAAAAGATAAAAGTCAAAAAATTTGAGACATCATTAGAATATGTATTTAACTTTTAATAATTTCACTGTATTTATTTCTACCGACTACAGCAACAGAGAGGGGTTATGTTTTTAACGTATCAAAGAAATCAATAGATTTTTATTATGAATTTGGTATCATACAGTATTAAATTTAAAAAATGGATTTTAATTCACCAACATTTCTGTTTTTTTAATTGCTTCATCAGACATTATATGGAGCACGTGTATTTTTTCGTAGTCGGGTTTTTTAGGACCTCGGCTTTATTCAAATCTAACATTATTTAGAGAAGTCTTGGTTTAGTGAATATTTTTTTAATTAAAACTTCAACAAAATGGTGGAAACCGAGGTGCAGCTAAATATTTTTATTTATAGTAAAATGATTAATGAAGCAAGAACCTATAAATAGAAAAATAATATAAAATTTACTTATTACAAACTTTAAACTCTATACCTAATAATCCAGTGCCTTTAAGGTTAGGCACGAAATTTTCAATAAAAATATATTTAAACAGTAATCTTTACAATTGAATATAACCCATAACCTGTATCTAAAATTATTTTTTATATTCTTTTTAAAAAATTTCATTTGAAATGCATGAAGTTCATTGGAATTTAAGATTTTTATAGTTTTTGAAAAAGTAATAATAGGCGAACCCCACGTTTAAAATTTAACCCTAAAATCAGAAGGATACCATTTTAAAATTAGTACTAAATATTTGTTTTTATAAGAAATTTTTGCTTCATTTTGTCTTATAATTGCTACTTTTTTACGATCAAAAGGTGTTTTTCCATCTAAATTTTTCTTCTGAATCCGAATCTTGCGTCAAAATTACAAATTACATATTATATAGGTTTGGTACAAAAAGTACCCACACATACTTTCTATGTTTACTCCTTAATATTTGATTTTTTATGTATTTTAGTAAAATTAGCATTTATTTTCACAAAAAGTTCTCCCCCGAATCCAAATGTGGTCTTAGACCTACTAAGTAGATATAAAAAGTATATGGAGCAAAAGGGTGTTATTGGATTTTCTTTTTCTTTTGCTGTTTCGTTTTTTTTTTTATTGGATTATTTCGTACATATGGATGGATGGATGGATAATTTAACTTTTTTTTGGAATATTTTTTCTCCTGTGCTCAAATAATTACCTTAAAATTAATAAGTCCTAAGAGAATTTCGTGCAAAAATAGGTTTAAGGATTTTTTACGAGATTTTTTATTTTTGTTATATGAATGACGATTATACTTACTCCTTTTAATGTATCTTATTTTATTATATTATATATATGTTTCTCTTTTATGAACTTTACTTTTTACTTGTACTTTAACTGTTTTATTAATCTTATTTATATGTGTATATCGTCGGCTTACAAGTAAAGAGCACTAAGTCCAAAACATGGTTTTGAGATATTGACAAATTTAACTTTCATTGTTGTTTTTTAATTTTTGTAATAATTGTTTTTGGAAAAAAACTACCGCAAATTGCAATGACATGTTTGGACTTAATGATGTCCCATTTGCAGTTAAATAAAGAAAAATGGAAGTACTTTAATTCAACTAAATTTGAAAAAAGACATGGACTTAGTGCCTTTTACTTGTAGGCCCACGACGTTGGCTTACAAGTAAAGAGCACTAAGTCAATAAAATAATATAAAAAACAACTATTTAAAATTAAAACCCTTCTATTAATTAAACGTAATGTATGACTATAAAGTAGAAAACAAGATGTTTACATACATTTTCAAAAACTAGATTTTTAAAAGAAGGGTTTGGACTTTTTGATTGTTTAAAGAACGTTTCCAAAATTAATAAAATTAATTAGTATTAAGTATTTAAAACTGCTTACTATGCCAGAACTAAGACAGTTTTCAGAGGCCATCGGCTTTGCCGGCAAAGAAGCATCTCATAAAGTCAATAATTATAATGAATCATTATTAATGATAAAACACTTCGCGGTGCAATTCTAAAGGCTGTTTTACGAACTTGCCGCGAACTTTAGTTTTTTTCTTATATTCTTGTTATTTATGTAGTAACCAAGGATTTAAGAGCAAAATTAAAATTATCTATCAGTTAAAATTTGAATGTGTTTGTCAGTACAATAAACTCGTTATTGTATCATATAACTGATTCAAGCAATCATATTTTTCTCGATATTTTTATAAATTAACTCTTTTTAGAAAGTCGCTTAGTGCAGAAACATTTGAAATAATCTACAAGTAAAACGCACTAAGTGCACTAAGTGACTTAGTGCCTATTGCCAGATAAAATTTTAATCAAAATCAAATTGGTGCGGCAGTCCACCTAGAAGTTAGTTCGGTTTACCTATACATAGATCATCAAAAATTAACTACAGTGCTATTAAAATCCCATTTTTGCAAAAAAGTGACTTAGTTCCTTTTACTTGTAAACCGACGATATATTTTTTTAATTTCTATATATAAATTTTGTTTAAATTGTATTTTGAAATATTTTAAATTTTTAATGCATAATTGTTATTGCGACGCGTCGAGGAAAAAAAATTTAGTTGAGCCGTTTTAAAGATAAGCCCCTACATAAAAATTACTTAAACAAAGTGTTAAGTTCATGAAATCAAGTTTTTGACACTGGGTTATTCTACAGGAGGAAATAAGAAAAGAGTTTCTATGCCTTTCATCAGAGCCACAAAGCTTATTTTTTAATTTTCATTTCAGAAAACATTTTCGAAACTTTGTTTATATGAACTTTTTGTATTATTTTTTTATGCAAAATCAAAAAATTATTACTTAAACTTAACAATATATATATGTATGTTTTTTATGTTTTTTCTTAAAGCTTTAAGAGCAATTTATCTCTAACTCTGCTTAACTAAAAATTCACAAATTTGGATTATTAAATATTCAGTTACAAATGGATAGGAAGTTATGATCCTATACAAAAATACTTTAATTTTTGTTAAAAACACTATAGTTCTAAAGTCACTTACTTTAAAATTTAAGGACGGACATGAAATGTTGAGTGTTTTTAACAAAAATTAAATAACAATTATATAATAACTTCCGAATTCCTGTCCAGGGGATTTTTTTGTTAAGATAGTGCATATAAAAGTTACTGCAAAACTACACTAAACGATTTTTATGTTTTTTAACGCTTTAGCCTCTTAATATTTATACGAATTTAATGATTTTTGTAAGGAGTATTTTAAAACGCATGTAGTTTCTAATTTATTTATGGCTTAGAATATGTAAGATTATGTTTTTTTTATTTCTTAAGAGTGAATTGTTTACATTTTACTACTAGTCTCATTTAACAAGCGAAAGCGTGTTTTATTTGGTCTAATAATAGTAATATCTGATAAATATTTCATACATTATACAATAAATTTATAAATGTTTTTAACCAAATCTTTCTGTGTTCAGATTTAAAATTTAAAAGCCGTTAAATTGTGTTTTAATTATAATTAACAAAAAAAAAGCATATCTTTCCATTTTGTCTGATATTTCATTTTCTATGTACTTTTTGCTGCTAAACACGAATTTGACCTCCATTTGTTGACTTTGGTCTGATTCTGAGATAAATGCTACTGATTTTTTGAAAAAAAAGTTAAATATCGTTGTTTTCAGCCCTAAATTTTTTTTACAAGCATCAATAAGATGCATTTTTTACCCAGATTTTAAATATATTTTGTTTTTTTAGATATACGGTTTTCGAGAAAAGTTAAAAAAAAAACTTAAAAAAGTTTAAAAAAATAAATGCCTATTTCTTAGTTATTACTAAAGCTTTTAATTTATTTTATAACTCAATTTGTTTGTTTTTAATACTTATTAATTCTGTGAAATCGGATTTGAGATTGAAATTTTCTGTCCCGAGATATAAGTGAAAAATCACACCCTTGTTTTTAAAGTTCTAAACACGCTTTTTGGTTATTTTTAACAAGGCAATTAAAAATAAACCTTTTATTTTAACATTTAACATAAAGTTATGTTATAACATTTCAGGAAAACTAGATACTTAAAAATTTTAAGAATAGAAAAAAATATTTCTATACGCCTTCACCTTGTAAGATATTCAAATTTTGTGTTTTACTTTTTTTAACAGAAATTACTACAATTTATTTTGATATAATTGTAAATATAATAATTATAATTTTAATTATATATTCACTGTCATGTATGGGTAATGCCATAGGTTTTCTGTAAGTTCTGTGAGGCATATGTGGTTCAAGTTTAATGTAAACTTCAACCACATATGCCTTACACTAGTTTTTCTGATATGTTATAATATAACGTTATGTGAAAAGTTAAAATAAAAGTTTTATTTCTAATTGCCTTGTTAAAAAACACCAAAAAAGCCTGATTTTCGAACTTTAAAAACAAGGGTGTGATTTTTCACTTATATCTCGGGACAGAAAATATTAATCTCAAATCCAATTTCACAGAAATGATGAGAATTAAAAAACGAACAAATTGAGCTACAAACCAAATTAAAAGCCTTAGTATTAACTGAGAAATAGACATTTAAAAATGTTTAACTTTTTTTTAAGTTTTTTGAACTTTTCTCGAAAAACGTTTAAGATGTCTAAAAAAACAAAATATTTTTAAAATCTGGGTAAAAAACTGGATCTGATAGATGTACAATGTTTCTGGAAAAAAAATTTTTAGGGCTTTTTAATATTTATCTTTTTTTCAAAAAAGCAGTAGCATTTATCTTAGAATCCCGAACCAAACTCAACAAATGGAGGTCAAATTTAGTGTTGCCGCCTAAAGCGATAGTTATCGCCAATAAATACCTCTCGTATCGCAACTACGATGCGATAGTTCAAAAATTATCGTCTCGCACAAACGATAACGAGAGGCCTCTCGTTATCGCCTACCTCTCGCCTACCTCTCGCGATAACAATACTTATCGTTCCAGCGTAAAAGTTGAATATTTCAGCCATCTAATATTACTTAAAGGAATTTGACACAAACATCATTATTTAATTTTTGAATTTAATAATGCAAATATATTCTTTAATAGGCATTTTGCATCATACATTAGCACATAATAAAAGGCTTTTATCTTTTAAAATCGTATGCAAGGCAGGAACCTCTTCAACATTGTCCTATTTTTAAAGCAGATACAAAAACATGAACTTTTGGCAGATGCACTAAGTACCTAACTAGGACTATAGTAAGTACGGTAGTATTTGACTAATACCAGGGGTAATTTAAAAGAAGGCAAAAAATTCAGATCTGGTGTTTGTAGGATTTGAGTGCTAAACATCAATTTTAACAGTGTTTATATATTTTGCTTTCCCATATTTACTTTCTCATAAAGAAAAAGGAAAAAATAATATAAAATTACATCTGCATCAAAAATTTTAAATCTCTAGCTCAAAGCTTTCTTAAGTCTTAAGACAGACCGACAAACATATTTTTTTGATTATTTTGATTTTTCTCGACCTTTCAGGAAAACAGAAGATGATTTAGGCAAAAAAAATGTTTAAAAAATATATAAACAATGTTAAAATTGATGTTTAGCACTCAAATCCTACAAACACCAGATCTAGAATTTTTGCCTTCTTTTAAATTACCCCTCGTATTAGTCAAATACTACCGTACTTACTATAGTCCCAGTTAGGTACTTAGTGCATCTGCCAGAAGTTCATATTTTTGTATCTGCTATAATAATAGGACAATGTTGAAGCGGTTCCTGCCTGCGATATGATTTTAAAATATAAAAGCCTTGTATAATTTACTAATGTATGATGCATAATGCCTATTAAAGAATATATTTTCATTTTAAAAATCATTAAATTCAAAAACTAAATAAGACGTTTGTGTCAAATATTTTTATCTGATTTTAGGTGGCTTCAACATTCGACTGTCTCTGACTGTACGATAGTTATCGCTCTCGCTATCGTTCTGTCCAACGATAACGAGACGATAGCGAGACGATAGGCCTTAGGCGGCAACACTAGTCAAATTCGTGTTCAGAATCTAAAAGTACATCGAAAATGATATATCAGAAAAAATTAAAAGATATGTTTTTTTTGTCGACCAGTATTATAATTATAATCTACGAGAGTTATCTATGCCTACTTAAACTTACAATGAATAGAAAAACAGCAAAAAACGAGCCCTAATGGAATTAAACTACTTCCAGACTGATAGTTCAGGTCAAATGTTAATTATATAAAAATAGCTACTTTTAGCGCACACCTACCTGTTGCGATTTTCACTCTGTAGGACTTCCTTTGTAACTGATTAACTTCAAGGATACTATTTTTTTTAAGGATATCATTTTTAATATAGTTTATCGTGCAATCAGTGTGAAAAATTGCACTTTTCCACGGGTGTAATTTCAGATTTTACACTGTGTAAAATCTGAAATAAGCTGAGTCAAAAAAATATTTTTTTTTCTATTTTGCAAATGGCACTATTCGCAAAAATGTTCACTTAATATTCTATTAACGTAATTATTTTTTTAATCATTTAATATCTTTACGTGCGACCAGGCGAATGAAAATTAAAAAAAAAATGGCGACAAATAGATATAACATGAACTTAAGATACTCCCAAATAATACGCTCGGGATTTAGAAACACTTATTTTCTTTAGTTTGCATCTTAATTTCTTTAAATCGGAAAACTTTCGGACAGTATCGGGCAAAAATAAAAAAAAAATGCTGAAAAATATCACATTCGAATACTATTTTTTCCACACATGACGGGATAGTTACAGTAAAAAAAAATTATCACATAAAATTGGAGAAAACCTATAACTATTAGCTATTTGCATTAAATGCAAAAAAAAATATTATTCATTCGTCCACTGACAAGTCATGTGTTTTTTTACGTCGATAAACGTCATCAAGATCTCTGTTTCTTAAATTTCTGGTGAACTGTCGCCCAAATCAACATCCGTTACGTAACATTTTCCTAGGCCCCCTCCCCCCCCCCCTGTCACAAACCATCACATTTTCTTTGACCCCCTCCCCCCCTGGGCGCGTTACGTAATATATGGACAGCCCCTTAGGTAATTAATTTGAGCGCCGTCAAAAAAGATGCCGGTGGCGCTGTTCCGAGTTTTTACAATAACGTAAATTTTATTTTTAATTTAAAAAATAGTAAAATATGTAGTCGCCTTAAAATAAGCGTAAAATATGACACATTTTGTTTTTTTTTTTTTTTTGAGGCGCCTACCCTGGACTTCATAAGTTCATAGAAAAAATTATTGTCGAAGGAATTTTTTCTGGGAATCGCACGATTTACCTCAATCGCTAGAAACTGTTGCACTAAAATTTTGTATTTTAATATTGATTTCCAATTACCATAAAAAATGCCTAGGGATACTTTTTAAAAAGGTTTTTTTGGTCAGTTTAATCTGTAGGGGTGACCGGGGCTAGTTGTCGCAGGGGTAAGTTGTCGAAGTGCTTATATCTTAAAAAGTAAAATATTTTTCTGAGCCAAACCAAGATTAACCGCTGCGTTACAACAGTGCCATTTATCATTTGTTAACTTAAATGCAATAAATTAAAAGAACATCCAGATAAACCAAAAAATGTAAAAATTAAAGAGCCCACTAATTTTTTTGTGGTAAATATTTTTTCTTATTGTTACTGATTTAAAGCATTAAGATAAGAGAATTTTATGTATAATAATAGTTTAAGGTGTATATTATTTGTTCATATTGTCATTTAGGAGTGTTTATTCGTTAATTAGAAAGTACTTGATACATAACGTAAAATTGACCACTGGGGCTAGTTGTCGCATTTGGTTTGGGGCTAGTTGTCGCATGATCTGGAGATATGTTCATGGCATTTTTTTATTCAAAACTGTCTAAAAAAGTGAAACTTTGTCGAATAGCAAATAAATTCGTTTATTAAATTATATTAAATTAAAAAAAAAAATCAAAAAAATATTATTTAATTATAAAGTTGGAAATTTTGGCACAAAAGTAAAAAGTTAGATAACAATCAGCTTGTGGAGAGGCACATATCTCATTAGTTATTTATAATTTTTATAAATGCCTTTATATTTCTTCAAAAAAATATACTCGAAGTGCCGCGACAACGTGCCCCATGTTGGGGCACGTTGTCGCAATTTTCAAGACTTCACAAAAAAAAATAACTCTAATACCCTATAAATTTTTCCATGTTTTTTCTTTAAATAATGTTACTGAAACATGCAGCTAAAATTACCATTAGGTCAATAAAAAAAAATACAAAAATAAAGGAAAAAACTGATTTTGAATGAAAAGTGCGACAATTAGCCCCGGTCACCCCTACTGTTAAAGCAAAGTAAGTAAAAAGTATTTTATACGTAACGAATTCCTACCTGTTGCGATTTTGACTTCTTTCTAACACTGACTAAACTTAAGGATAATAGAATATTTTGAAGGATGCGAAGTGGGCAATGAAGAGACACGAGCGAAACTGATTCCTGATTCCAGACCAGAGAAAGCAGGATGGAATTTCTTTCTAGTCCCGAAGGAAATGGGATATATTTTTCTGCATCCCCACCATAAATTAGCGGAAACTATATAAATGAATCGTGTGAATATTAAAATTATTAAAAAAAAAAAACTTTAATAATTATTACTTAAAGTTTAATAAGGTAGGTAAGCCAATTGTTGCCATAGTCCTAATATCTCCAGCCGCTCTTAAATTTGTTAGTTTGTCTTCTGTGTCATAGATGACACTGTCAGTATATTTTATATTAAAAATATGCCTGTAAATATAATTATTTGTATCCAGTTGGTAATGGCGTACACTACAACGCAATGGAGCTCTCTACAACTAGAATTATGAAACAAAAGACACACCTAGAATTTTGAAAAAGACGTCTACCCTATCTCTCTCATTTGTGCTACACTTTCCAGCCAACCAAGTAAATACTGTATTTGTTTTTCATACAACAAATACAGTATTTATTTGGTTGGCCGGAAAGTGTAGCACTGAGCGGCACGAACGAACATAGCTAATGTGAATCTGTAGAATAAGATAATTCTACTAAAATTTAGATGG
>CAUEHQ010000247.1:0-39761 GCA_958510825.1 Brachypterus glaber | reverse complement strand
TCCCAAACTTTTTTCTGTGTAACTTTTTTGCAATTTTATTTTTGGAATATGATTCCTCAGGTCCAAATACATAAAAAAGGTACTCTTGGTGTAATACTGTAGGATTAACCGTTTTCGAGAAAAGTTCATTTGAAGGTGAAATTTCACGGTTCGAGGACGAAAAATTAAATACTAAAATGTCGAAAACCAAAATTTTAATAATGCAATGTTATTCTACATCAAAACCTAAGAAAAAAAGTTTCCATACATGTAGGTCGAAAAAACGCTTTTAAAGCTACTATAGCCCTTTAAAAATGGTGCATATTTAGGAGACCATAGCTCCATTAGGATTGATCTTTGGAAGTACCTGTATATGAGGTTTTTTTCTTAGTTTTTAATGTACATTCGCCCTCCATCATTAAAATTTTGGTTTTCAACATTTTAGTAATTAATTTTTCGTCCTCGAACAGTGGAATTTCACCTTCAAATTAATTTTTCTCGAAAAAGGTTAATCCTACAGTATTACAAAAAAAGTACCTTTTTTATGTATTTTGACCTGAGGAACCATATTTCAAAAATCAAATTGCAAAAAAGTTACACAGAAAAAAGTTTGGGACAAAAAACTGATAAGCCCCCCCCGTTTCGAACACCCCTGGTTGAAATAAGTACATGAAAATAACACATAAAAACGGGCCTTGGTAGGATTAGTTGACGTGCAAAACCTCGTTGATATATCTCAAAGGGTTCCTGAGTTATTAAATAAAAACCGATTTTTTTAGCCACTTTCAAAGGGGCGTAGCTCCCTTATGACGCATTTTTATATATATGTTTATAGGAACTTTTTGTCATATTTTATGATGTAGAATCATCTGTTAAAATTTCCTACGCTATTTCAAATACACCGTGTATATACAGGGTGGCCCAAAAAAACCGGACACTTTATAAACCGTTATAACTTATTTGCCTTTTTACCGATTTATACCAAATTTGAAATGAATATACTCAAAACATGTAAGATTTGGAAGATAATTTTATTTACTTAAAATATTATTATATTGTTCAGTAATTAAGCTTTTTCCGAAGAGTTTGTTTTAAAGCGTTGGGGATTAGAGAAAAAGGTATAATATGAAATTTTCTGACCTAACTATGTTCAGTGATCTTTCTTCAATAAATGAGTATGTTTAAATTTTAATTAAAAATTGTAGTTTATTTTTTATTCATATTTTTCCGAATTACATATTGCAGTAAATTGATTTTTAAACGTAAAAAAACGTTTCAGTAGGCGTGTTATTTATCTGACATCTCTCAAAAAATAATCTCTTAATTTAAAAAGTATTTAAAATGAGAAAAAAACTGAAAAAATGTCGAATTACTTTAAAAATCCAGAGGAAAATGTGAAAGCTGAATTCTAGATGTATATTTTAAGAAATATGGGTATTAAATAACACAAAAATTATAAATGGCTTATGAAAATTTGAAAATTTTACTACATTAACATGAGAAATAATAAATTGCTAAAGTAAAACAAGATTTAAGTATTTGCTAAACGAAAAAAGAATTTAAAGAAGAAATATATTTTTATTACAAATGAATTGGTTATTTGTAGTAATAATTCCATATTGGTTTACAAAAATTCCCATCATCCTTTAGTTAACTTAAGCACTTTCTTTCGTTTTGACAAAAACTAGACTTATTTCTTATTTTTCTACACAATTTTGTTTTTACATATATTCATTCTTTATTGTTCATCTTCTTTAAAAAATATATCCACCACCCACCACAATGCAGTTTTAATACATTTTTCTTAGTTTTTTGATCGGTGATTTTCAATATTTTTAATTTGACATACTATTTTTTAAGACATGTCAAAATTACTTTTAGATAACCGCCTACTTAATCATTTTTTCAAGCTAAAAATCCATTTAACGCTATCTGTGGCCTTTCGGAAAAATAATTATAAAAAATAAATTACAATTTTAAATTAAAAGGTAAACACACAAAACTATTGAAGATAGACCATTTAACATAATACAGACGAAAAGTTATAATTTTTTACATGTTGCTCTAATCCCCATGGGTCTAAAATAACCCCTTCAGAAAAAGCTTTCTTACTAAAATATATAATAATAATTTAAATAAATAAAATTATACACCGAATCTTACATGTTTCGAGCTTATTTATTTTAAAGTAAGTAAAGATCGCTCAAACAGCAAAAAAGTTATAATGGTTTAAAAAGTGTCCGGTTTTTTTTTGGGCCACCCTATAATATATATATATATATATATATATATATATATATATATATATATATATATATATAATAATTTAATAATTATAATAATTCAAATAATTATTTGATTTTGGCAAATCCAGCAAAAGAACAAATAATTCGTGCTTCAGTAATACCAAAGAAGAAGCAGCAAGAGCCACCAACTACTGATGAAGACGTGGATTTTGATTCCACATCATTTGCGGCCAAAAATTGGCAAAGAAGCAGGACCGAAACAACCCAATTCATTGCAACGAGTGCGATCGAGCTGCTCACTTGCGATGTGTATGGTGGCATGACTGGTGGCTCCGAATGAACAACATCGATTTTTTCTCTATATTTTTAATTACAATCTTATGTTTGTTCATTACGAAGTCATAAATAAAAGTTTTACATCAATATTTGTTCAAATTTTCTCAATTTGCAAAGTGGTTCGACATTCCCCACAATTTTTCAAAATGACAAAATCGAATATTTTTGTAAAATCTTTAGAACTTTTTCAGTTCCGCAACTCCAAAAACGTGGCATTTCGTTTCGTTTAACCTCCATTTCTAAAATGTAGAAAAAGTTTGATTTACGGGTGAGTTATGGGTCAAAATCAAAGTGTGGTTCGAAATTCCCCACATTCCCCTACATGAAGATAGCATACGAAGATTGGCCTTATTAAGGTTAGTTTACATTCAAATTCAAAACCTCGTTGCTGTACCTTAAAGCGTTCCTGAGTTATTAAATAAAAACCAATTTTTTTAGCCAATTTCAAAGGGACTTAGCTCCCTTACGACGCATTTTTAGACATATGTTTATAGGACCTTTTTTTCATATTTTCCTATGTAGAATCACCCCTTAAAATTAATGACATCATTTACTGGGCATCCAGTATGTGTACCGCAATAGTTATTTGCGCTCCTAGTAGAGGTAAGTGAGTTTTTCTGTGTGAGGTAGTATTTTGTGGACCAAAGCGGAGCTGAAGTCCATAAACACGACCGAAGACACAAAAAAAACTTACCTACGAGTAGCGCATTACGGTTTTCCAACGAAATAATAACTCTTCTCTCTAAAATACGCATACCGTTAATATAAAGTATCGCCAACATCTCGGTTTGTTTGTAAACAAATAATAGGTATATTCAGGCCTGAACAATAACAGTTACCAGTAACTGTTGTTGTTGTTTCTTTTAGAACAAAGCTGTATGAGTAAGACAGACAATTGTATATGTTGGCTACGTTTTTGTCAGTTTTTACAAATGAAATGCCTATTCTAGAGAGAAGTTATTAGTTCGTTGCGTTTTTCTCTCTACCATGGTGTTAAAATCGTATTTTATTAATAATATTTTTGACATTTAAATGTGTGAAAATTCAGTTTTTTATGGAATCACTGTATATAAAATTAAGAATAGTAGTCATATGTCTAGGTGTTCCCTTAGGTAAGTGTCGAACACTTCTTGTACTTTAGCGGTAAATCGTTTTTACGGTTAGTAGTTACGGTTTTGTTTGTATTGATTTCATATATCACTAAGTGTGCTCGATATATAGTACTTTCCATTACTGTCGGCTTTTTAATTAAGTAATATCAACTTAAGTTGACTGGGTAAGTACCCAGTTGATAGTGCGAAAAAACATTTTTTTGTTTAATTTTATATTTGCTTCGTTTGGGGGTGGCTCGAAACCCATAAATTTTTGTTAGAAATCTCACGATTTCTCACCATTTTTTCAAAATTATCACGATTTTTGTTTTCCTTACCATTTCTCATTATTTTGCCACAATTATCACTATTTTTTTCCTCAAGATTTCTCACGATTTTGTCACAATTGTTACGATTTTTGTTGCGATTTTCTTCATAATTTCTCACGATTTTATCACAATAATCACGATTTTTGTTGGGATTTTCCTCACGATTTCTCACGATTTTATTACAATTATCACGATTTTGTCACGATTTTATCACAATTGTCACGATTTTAGTTGTTAATATCGCAATCGACAATGAATTTTCCATAAATAATATTCATAAAAAAGTATATATTCAAAAATAAAATGAATAAATTTCGGTGATATATTTTTGATATAATTTTAATTTAAGGCAAAACACATTCTTGATTTTTTTTGCAATGTTCACATATACAGCTTTTATGTGTTAAAATTTCAGATTTTTAAAATATACTGTGTGAGAAATAGAGGCTCAAAATAGGGCATTTTCGAAAAAGTAATATTTTTAAAGTGCTGTAAAAAATGTATAAATAAATATTTTGGTTTAAAAATAATAAAATATTGAAATTTAAAAGTCGTGATTTCGTTGAATTTTATGTCAAACTTTAGATGCAATTTTAAACTATTTTAAATTTTTTGGGGAAAAAGTGTTTTTACAAAAAAGCTAGCCCAATAGTTACGTAAAAATTGGCTTTTGTTCCATATTACTATCTCTTTTAATTATTAAGAAATATTAAGTTTCCCAACATGCAAAAATCAGAAAAAATCTAATTTGGGAGAGTGGTTAATAGAAAGGGGGAACGAGTAATACATCATTTTAAAGCTAAGAAAATTCTCTATTTGCCTACATACTTTTTTGTTTTTTTTCTGATCAATTTTAGGGGTTATTTAAAACTCCCAAAAATGGGAATTTTCGTCAAAATTTCTTTAAAAAAATTAAACAATTTTTGAAAAATGGTTTATTTCATGATGCAAACACATCAGTTATACTTTTAATCTAATTTTGAACGACGTAAATAAAATTTTACAAAAAAATCTTTAAAAATGGTATTTTTTAGCAAAAAAAAAATTGAAAAATGAAAACCTTAAAAAAGGTTTTAAAAAATAAAAATTATTTAGACAAATAGATAATTTTATAAGCTTTAAAATGATTTATCACACGACTCTCCTTTTCATTTAAAAAAATGCCCCCTTACCTCCTGTCTCGATTGTGCCCCCTAAGCATATCAAATATATATTAAATAATTATTTGGGTTATTTTATTTAAGTGTTTTAAATTTCAAGTTGATATCTTAAGCCGTTCAAAAGTTAAGGCGAGGGGGTGGATTTTGACACGTTCTGTATGGGGTACCAAACCAGAGAAGCATACTCTAGTCTGGACTTTTTAGTATAGCACATTATTAAATGATTTAGAATTCCTAATGACACAGCCCAATATTTTTGATGCAGATGAGCAAATTTGAGTAATATGACTTGAAAATGACAGAGAAGTATTGAATATGACCCCTAATCTTTTATTTTATAACATCTTTCCAGTGCTGTGCCATTCATTAGATACTGAAAATTATTAATATTTTGATTTATGGTATATGTCACCAGTTAGGTAAGATGTTAATTTGCAAAAATATACAATAAATGTCAAAAATCTGTCTCATGAATAAAATTTTCTGTCAAAACAGATAAAATAATACAATATTTGTATGGAAAGAAGAGGAATAGGCGTGAAAAGAATATAGGTAATGCTGAGTACACTACAAAAACATTTATGCTAAAAACTTTTTAACAAAATGGACGTGCAATACTGTATTATGGAAATATGAAGAAACGTTTTTTTCTCAAAATTAATGGAGAGCCCCTATCACAAGTATATGCTTATTTGGGGCTTTTCATGACTCTGTGATGTATTTAAACTACCAATAAACTACCAATTAATTGATCTTATAATCATATAAAACTTAAAATCGTCTGCAAAGAGAAGCTTATCGCAATATATGCATTCGGGAAGCGTGTTAATAAAAATTAGGAAAACAGTGGTCCCCTGAGGCACTCCAGAAGTTGATAAAAAGTAATAAGAATACTAACCATTGTAAAAAACTACTTGTTCTCTACAGACATATTTCAAATTAACTGTATATGTTTTTTATTCCTCTTTCTTATCACAAAAACACCTATATATTCTTGGTTGACTATAGTTAACTATATTTATATGAAAGACAAATGCTGAAGGCGCCTTTATATAAAATATAATTAATAAAATAGCAAAAGCCAAATGCCAAAAAATTATCATACATATAACAATGTATAACAAATGAATACATCGCAAACTATCAACTTAAAAAAACCAAAAAAAAAGAAATAAAATTACTACCCATCAAAAGGCATGATTTTTTTTTCTTTTTTTAAAATTATTATCTTACCCCCCCCCTCCTACAAGTAACCCTTAATGGATAGCATGTTAATTAACTTCTACTTTTTGGTATTTTATAAGATTTCTTATACTCCTCCAATAATCCTGAATACACCGTACTCAGTCTGTCTACGTCAGTCCTTAAATTAATATTTTTAGTCAGTTTTATGAAAATCATTTTTGCAATCTTATGTCTCGATTTATGGTTTTCTTTGTCCACAATAACCATTTTGCCAAAATCAAAGTAATGTTTTTTGCCAGAGTGATGCATTGCTAACGCGGTTTTATCTTGTTTGTTTTTATTAGGTACTTTCATAGCAATCATATTTATGCTGCGCCCTTATTTTTTGGAAAATTTACATGTTTGCCCAATACAGAGCGGTCCAAAAGTCTTAACTTTTGAACCAGTTGAGATATCGACTTCAAATTTGGAACTTTTAAATAAGACAACTTAAACTATCTTTTAGCATATATTTAATACTTTCAGCTCTTAAAATGTGGCCAGGGGGGCATGGGGGCACATTTTTTTAAATGGTTGTGTGATACATGGTTTTAAAGCTTATAAAATTCTCCATTTAACTCCATATTTTTAAATTTAATTTTTTTTTTTGGGTTTAATATGGGGTTGAAAATGGGTATTAATGTCAAAATTCCTCTAAAAAAAAACAAATAATTTTTTTAAAAATGCCTAATTTCATCATAAAAAAATGTTAATTATACTTTTAAACTAATTTTAGTTGACATAAATAAAAATTTATAAAAAAAAACTTAAAAAATCGAATGTTTTAGCACAAAAAATTGAAAAATCAAAACCCTAAAAAACATTTTTAAAAAATTTAAAAATAATAGTTTAAATAGAGAAATTTATAAGCTTTAAAATGATGTATCACACGACCCCCCTTTCTATTTAAAAAAATGTCCCCCCATGCCCCCTTGCTCACATTTTAAGAGCTGAAAATATAAAATATATGCTAAAAGATAGTTTAAGTTGTCTTATTTAAGAGTTCTAAATTTAAAGTCGATATCTCAACTCGTTCAAAACTTAAAAGGGGGGGTGACTTTTGGACGGCACTGTATAATAGGTATCGTTGCAATTTTTACAGGGAATAGCATACACTAAGTTGGACTGATTGTCTATAATAATCGGATCTTTAAGACTACTATACAACTTACTTGTTCTTATATTATAAAATACCAGTTCAATATTAAAAGTTTTATTTTTTTTTTTAATTTTCCGACAAACCCTTTATATATGGAAATTTACGATATATAGTTTTTTTCTCCTTATTTTTTTCTTAACTTTGTTAATACTGTTTACAACTCTGTTTACAAATTTAGTCGGATAGTTATTCAGTTTTAGCATGGCTTTGATTTTGACAAGATTATCTTTATAAAATACAGGATTACTCAGATTTTTACTCCTATGTAATAGATTTTTTATAACTACTACCTTCTGAGATACTGGATTATTGGAGTTGTAATTTAATAATCTTCCACAACTAGTAGGTTTAGTATACCAATATGTAATGAATTTATTACCTTTTCTATGGACAGTATTGTCTAAGAACGGTATAGACCCATTCTTTCCCATTATAATAATTGCAGTGTGTCAGCCTGCTGCGCGCTTCGTCTGGCGTTTCGCATATTAGGTAGGGATAGGATTAGCTTAAGTAGTATTTAATCAATCGATGTTCTCGTGATATCAATAAATAAGAGTCATGAATATTTAACGTATTTTAGTAAACCTAATACCTAATTTCGGTCTAAGCAGCAAATACTGCAATTGGCGACGAAAATTAATAAAAGAACCCGTGAGTTAATCTTTAGTCCGGTAAATTCGGAAAAAGTTACGGGCAAGTGCACGTGTAAGTAACCAAAATGCCGAATACAAATACCCCAGTAGTAACTCCGGTCAGGACAGTTACCACCTCGGTAGCCCAAATCGGCATCCAAGTTGAATTTGATCCCAAAATTAGTGATTGGAATATTCATATAAACCGATTGGAACAGTTTTTTATTGCAAACGTGATAACGGACACAAACAGGAAGCGCGCCATCTTGTTAAATGGACTAGGGCAAGAAGCATACATTTTATTACAAAATTTGTGTGTACTTAACATACCCGAAACTACGGATTATGCCGAAATTAAGTCTCTTTTACAAGAATATTTTAGCCGCAAAACGATTGTGTTCGCAGAACGTTCCAAATTTTATAGTGCCGTCAAGTCCCCAAACGAAACCATTCAGGATTGGTCTGTGCGGTTAAAAAGTTTATGTGTTAAATGCCAGTTCGGGGGGCAGTTAGAAAGTGTTCTCCGCGATAAATTTATATGCGGTATGAACCCAGGCAAAATTTTGGACAAGTTAATGGCGGAAGATGTGAATATTTCCTTCAAGGATGCTGTACAAAAAGCCCTGATAGCGGAAACCGCTTTTCAAAATTCAAATTTGGACAACAGAGCGCAGGTGCAGACGCGGATAAAATCCGAACCAGGCGCTGAAATTCATCGAGTCAACACGACCAGCCACGATAACCGGTATCGTCACCAAGGAGGAAGACAGTCCAGCAGCGCGCGCATGACGTCATCATCAGCAGTGGCACCAGGTAGTAGTGGAAGTGGTAGCGCTCGTGCAAGTGGGGACAACGTGTGCTCAATTTGTGGAAGGGGGCGACATCTTGAGTATAAGTGTTATTATCGAAACAAGAACAAAAAACACAACCTTGAATTTAACCAAAATAAACAAGGATATAAAAAAGTAAATTATTTGGACATGGAATCCCCTGATGAGGACAGGGAAGAAATGCCAATTTTCCAGTTAGGTAAACCAAATAAATTGCAACCAATATTGCTCAATGTAAAATTAAATGAAATGCTCTATGATCTAGAACTAAATACGGGTGCAGCAGTTAGTTGTTTGCCTTTTGATTTTTACAATAAACATTTTAAAAACATTCCTTGTGTGCAAACCGATACAATACTTACCGGTTATACTGGAGGCAGAATAATTCCAGTAGGAAAAACTAGATTAAAAGTAGAGTTTAATAATAAAACAAATCCGATTGAATTTTATATTGTTCAAGATTGTAAATTAGGTCTTTTAGGTCGCGATTTCATATATACATTTAATCTAGGGTTTTCTGAAATAAATCATATTGCTTCAAGTAATATTATTAAATATTTAACAAATAAATATCCCGTTGTTTTCTCAAATAAATTAGGCTGTTTAAAAAACTTTAAATTAAAATTAGAATTAAAAGATAATGCTATACCGAAATTCTGTAAGGCTAGACCATTACCTTATGCCTTGAAAAGTAAGGTTGAAATGGAGTTGGATCGTTTATTAAAATCAAATGTCATTAGTCCTGTTGAGTATAGTGAATGGAGCTCAGCCATTGTGCCCGTTATTAAATCCAATGGATCTGTGCGCATATGCGGTGATTTTAAAATTACCGTAAATCCATTTTTAAAAACTGATAAATATCCGTTACCTCGAATTGAGGATATTTTTGCGAAGTTAAATGGCGGTAAACAGTTTTCAAAAATCGATTTATCTCAGGCTTATCAGCAAATTGAACTGGATCAGGAATCATCCATATTAACTACCATATCTACCCATAAAGGGTTATTTAAATATAATCGTTTACCCTTTGGGGTGACCTGCGCCTCGGGAAAATTTCAAAGAAAAATGGAGCAGTTATTTAGTCATATTGACGAAGTGGTTATATTTCTGGATGATATCTTGATCACAGGAAAAGATTTCGCTGAACATTTAAGAAATTTAGAAAAAGTTTTAGATATTTTAGAATCCAACGGTCTTACTATGCAAGTAGACAAATGTAGTTTTTTTCAAGACACTATATCTTATCTAGGATACGAAATAAGTGCTAAAGGATTA
Source organism: Brachypterus glaber (assembly GCA_958510825.1). NCBI lineage: Eukaryota > Metazoa > Arthropoda > Insecta > Coleoptera > Kateretidae > Brachypterus > Brachypterus glaber. The sequence goes on along the minus strand of CAUEHQ010000247.1, from coordinate 29,500 downwards.
CATAAGTCAAAAAGTAAGTTAGAAGCAATTGAAAAATTGCCAATTCCTTCTAACGTTACACAACTTAAATCATTTTTAGGTGCTGTTAATTATTATAATAGATTCATTCCCAATGTCCCAACCTTATTGCATCCCTTATACAATTTATTAAAAAAAGGTGTAAAATGGGATTGGAATGAAAATTATCAGAAAAGTTTTAATGAAATTAAATTGGTTTTAGCATCCGATTTATGTTTGGCTCATTATAACCCAGACGTTCTTTTAAATTTAACCGTCGATGCCTCAGAATATGGCCTTGGCTGTACCTTATCTCATTTATACAGTGACGGAACTGAAAGACCAATTTGTTTTGCGTCTAGGACTTTAGGCCCTAGCGAAAGGTCATATAGTCAAATAGATAAGGAAGCCACAGCTATTGTTTTTGGCGTTAAGTATTTTTATCAATACTTATATCTTAAAAAGTTCATTCTAACTACAGACCATAAACCATTAGTCTCTATTTTCGGACCAAAAAAAGGCATACCCATAATGGCCGCAAATAGACTACAGCGCTATGCGTTATTTTTAAACGGATTTAATTTCGATATAAAATTTGTTCAATCAGAAAAAAATAATTCAGATTTCTTGTCAAGACTTCCTTTAAAAACTAAATTTTTTTCAGAAAATGAGGAATTATTAAAATATCAAATAAATTATGTCAGTAGTTGTAAAGAATTTCCCGTAAATTTAAAAGAAATTGAAGATGAAATTAAAAATGAAGCAACCCTAAAAATGGTTTTTGAAAAAACCTTAAGTGGTTGGCCTGATAAAGTAGAGGATTTAAGTTTAAAACCCTATTTTAGAAGGCGAGATGAAATAAATATTGTCAACAATATTTTAATGTGGGGCCACAGGGTAATTATACCTAAGTCTTTGCAAGAGCATATTCTTAAAGAATTGCATAATACTCACCTGGGTATTGTTAAGATGAAATCTCTTGCACGCTCTTATGTGTGGTGGCCTACACTAAATAATGATATAGAAGAAATAAGTAAAACTTGCTTAATTTGTCAAACAGTGAAGAAAAATCCAGAAAAAGGACAACTGCAAAGTTGGCCTATTCCTAAAGGAATTTGGGAAAGAGTCCATTTCGATTATTTAGGACCAATTAGGGGTAAATATTTTTTAGTTATAACGGACGCTTTGTCTAAGTGGATTGAAGTTTTTGTAACAACTTCAATAACTTCTTCAGTTACAATTGACAAGTTAAGGGAAGTGTTTGCACGTTTTGGATTACCTTCTTATCTGGTGAGCGATAACGCAAGGTCATTTGTGTCATTAGAATTCCAAGAATTTTTAAGACAAAACGGCATTAAGCATACTACGTCTCCGCCGTTTCACCCTCAGTCAAATGGTGCAGCCGAGGTTTGTGTAAATACCGTAAAAAGTTTTTTAATTAAAGAATTAAATATGTACAGTGATCATATTAATTTTAATAGATCAGTAAATAGATTTTTAATGACCTATCGCACAACCGAACATTGCACTACAGGGGAATCTCCTGCCCGAATTTTCTTAGGTAGAAATATAAAAACCCGATTTGATTTATTAAAACCTAATGAATTAAATACCCCAATAAAATCTTATAAAGAAATTAAAACAAATATAAAAAAATCACAAAAACGTAATACAAAAAATTTTAAAGGGGGGCGTGATGAGAGATTCGCTGTGGGTCAATATGTTTTTGTAAAAGATTTTAGAAATGTTATGAAACCTACGTGGACAAAAGGTATTGTTATTAGAATTTTAGGAATTAATGTATATCTAATAAAAATATGTGATAGTGATTTAACGTGGAAAAGACACCAAAATCAACTGAGAACATGTGAAATAAATAATAGTGATTTATCTAAGTTTAAGACTATATCAAGTTCTAATAACAATGACTTAATACCAATTGAAAATGAGTCTAATAATGTTTGTACTAATTTGGATATTAATGAACATTCAAATATTAATTTACAAAATAATTTAACTAGTGAACAAATTAATACAAACTCGACCAACGCTGAAAACGCGATCGTAAAAGGGTCATTTTTAGTAAGCCGGCCACAGAGAGATCGAAGAGTTCCTGATAGACTAATTTACACTTAAAACTTTGTTTCTCGGTAGCCGGGAACCCTCCGATTTAAGAAGGGAGGTGCAGTGTGTCAGCCTGCTGCGCGCTTCGTTTGGCGTTTCGCATATTAGGTAGGGATAGGATTAGCTTAAGTAGTATTTAATCAATCGATGTACTCGTGATATCAATAAATAAGAGTCATGAATATTTAACGTATTTTAGTAAACCTAATACCTAATTTCGGTCTAAGCAGCAAATACTGCAATAATAATAATAATAATTCTTTATTAATCCTTCAGAGAAATAACTTCTATGGATACGTCAAATACAAAATACAAAATACCATATTAAAAATCACTCTAAGTGATGTACAAATTTAAACTAAATATAATAAATATAGACAATACAGATTAAATTTTTTTATTTTACTTCTATAGCCGGGACTTTCGAGAAAAACTCCTCCAATGAATATATTGAATTTTCTAGGAAGTATTTTTTTAAAACATTTTTGAATACCGTGAGTTTAGATATTTCCCTTACGCTTTGTGGCAGGTGACTATACACCTTCACTCCCATGTACTTCGCCCCCTTTTCAAAGGAAGCGGTTCTGTGTCTCGGAATGGTTAATCCGCTTTCCTGTCTAGTTTGAATTCCCTGGTTTAGATCACTGTTTCTTGTAAAGTATTTCTTATTCTGTTTTGTAAACAAACACAGCCTATAAAGATACAATGAGTAAACTGTCATTATCCTACACTTTCCAAAGAGTGGTACACAGTGAGCATCTCGTTTTTCAAAGCAAACCCCAGAAAAGTATAGAGAAGTGCAGTCTACTTTGAACATAGGCATTATAAAACATTAATAGTGACTCAAAACAAACGGTATCCCTAAGGTGAAATAACGCAAAATTGGCACTACATATTTTTTTTGCTACTGTGTCTATATGTAAGTTCCATGTAGTGTTCTCCGCAATGTGAGTGCCTAAAAATTTGGTTTCACCCCCCTGGAGTATGCTCTTGCCACCCATCCTTACAAGCAAGCTGGAGGGGCGCTGGTTAGTTAGTTTGTTGTGGATAAGATTGGTTTTAGACTGATTTAAAAGCAGTCCACTGCGGTCACACCACTGCACCATACCCTCTACCACTTTATTTGCTAAATTAACAGCATCAGAAATGGATCTGGCTCTTATTATAACTGACGTGTCATCAGCAAACTGCGTAACATTGATATTTTTCCATTCTGAGCTGTGTAATTTTTTTAGTAGAAACGTTTTTAAATCGTTAGAAAAAATAGTGAAAAGCAGTGGAGAGAGTATAGAACCTTGTGGTGTGCCACAATCGACGTCCTCCACCTCAGATTTAAACTTGTAATTGAAAGTATTACCGTTTGTGCCGGTTACTTCCACTTTTTGTCGACGGTTTTGCAAAAAAGATTTTATCCACTCTAAAGAAACTCCTCTAACTCCAGCAGCCTCCAGCCTGCGTATAAGGGTGGAATGTCTGACCATATCGAATGCACGACTGAGGTCAAAGTACACACCCAGAGTGATGAAACCTTTGTCAAGGCCATTTAGAACAAAAGAATAAGATTCAAACATGGCTGTTTCGGTTGATTTTCCTTGTAAGAATCCGTGATGGCTGTCACTAAAAAATTTATTATTTTGTGAGAAAGTTTTTAATCTTTCATTCATAACTTTTTCGAAAATTTTTGAAAAAACGGATAAAGTTGCAACCGGTCTATAATTCTTACCATTTGTCTCCTCACTTTTTTTATGTAACGGAATGATTCTTGCAAGTTTCAATAGATCAGGAAACACACCTTCTGAGAATGAAAGGTTAAGAATATGTTCCAATGGTTTTACCAATAAGACACTCACATCCCGGAGTAGACTACATGGAACCTCATCCTCACCTGCTGACGACTTCTTGGTAACCGCATATAAGGTTGCCAAAACCTCCTCTTTATTTGTGGGGTGTAAAAATAGTGCATGTTTTTGAATTTTCTCACTTGTATCTGTATAGTTCTGTGTTCTATGTTTTGAAATGTCTAAAAAACTTTAATTAAAGAAATTACTTATTTTAAGAGGATCTGTTGTTACTTGTCCTTCAATTTCTAAAGACAATTCATTTTGAAAACATACTTTGTCACCCCTTAAAACTCCCCATGCTGCATTTGATAGATTTTTAGAGGTCTTGGCTTTGGCATCATTGTGTGCACGTTTTGCCTTTGCTACGCTTTTTCGATGAATATTTAGTAGTGAATTGTATTTGTGAATAACTTTAGGAATGTTTAGAAGATTTTTTAACCAGTTAAGGTTTTTAAGATTTTCAGATTGTTCTTTAATCTCTGATAAATAAATAAATAAATAATACACTTATTTAGCTATGGCTATTACAAACAGTCAATATTTACATAAAAAACCTTATATCATAAGGTAATATTGTTTTTCTATAAACTATAATAATAATTCAGGTACATAGTAATATACATAATATAATAATACATTCTTAAAATAGGCCAACGTTATTTTCTAAAATATGATTTTTTAACAATGTTTTAAATTTGTTATAATTTTGACAATTTTTGATTGTGCTAGGCAAACCATTAAATATAGTCAATCCTTTATAAAAAAAAGAGTTTTTGGTTTTTTCTGACCCTGCCATATTAATGAAAAAATCGTTCACATTTCTTGTGTTATGATCATGAATTTGATGTATAAAAACTATTTTACTACATAAATATTTGGGTGCTATATTATGTTTTATTTTATATATGAGATTTAAAGTTCTAAATACTATAGTTTGTTCAACACTCATTAAACATAAAGCTTGCAGCATCTCTTTAATTGATGTGTATTTATTACATTTAAGTATGGAGCGCATTGCTTTATTTTTTATAATTTGTAATTTATTAATTTCCTCTTTATTTAGGTGCAAAAATAGTGATGAGCAGAATTCGACATGTGGACTAATGATTGATTTGTAAAGTAAGATTCTTGTAGACATAGTAAGGTTGTTACAAAGTTGTTGGAAAAAGTAAACTTTTTGTGACATTTTTTTGTGAACATATTCAAAATGATTTTTAAAAGAAAGATTTTCAACTATTTTTACACCTAAATACTTAATTTCAGAAACCCGTTCTAATTGCACTTTATTAATTGATACAACACCATTTATATTTAAATTCAAAAGTCTGTTTTTTTTTACCTATAATCATATTCTTAGATTTTTGAATATTGAGACTCAAACTATTATTGCAAAGCCAGACATAAAGGTTTGATAAATCTGAATTCATTCTGTTTATCATAGTATTTAAATCTGTCCCTTTAAAAATAACATAGTGTCGTCAGCAAACATAACGATCTTAGAAAAAACTATATAAAAAATAATATCATTAATATATATGTCAAAGAGGTCAGGGCCAAGGGTTGTACCCTGTGGAACCCCCGTATCATTAACTGCTTCACCAGAAATTACATTTTTATATTTAACTTTCTGTTTTCTATTCTCAAGATAACTTATCACCCAATTTATTACAGTTTCCGCTATCCCAAGCTCCATTAACTTACATACCAATAGTTTTCTATCCACAGTCTCAAATGCACGCCTAAAATCCAAGAACACCATCAAAATAAACTCATCTTTATCCAAACTACTTAACCATTCGTCGCACACATACAAAATTACCGATTCACAGGAATGATTTTTTCGAAAACCAGACTGGTTATCCACAATCACTTTGTTTAAATCACAAAATTCACGTAGTTGGTCTTTCACCTCCATTTCCAAAAGTTTTTCCAAAATAGTTACGGTGTTTATAGGCCGATGCTCATCACAACGATTTGTATTCACAACTTTGGGTATAGGCACTATGCAAGAAGTTTTTAATGTTTCTGGAAATATTCCTGATTTTAAAGAACTATTTATGAAATGTAGAAAACGATCACCAATAACTTGAAATGGGTCCTTTATCATAGATGTGTTAATTAGATCTTCAGTGTTGGTAGTTTTCTTTAAATTATAGACATGCCTCTTAAGTTTTTCCATTGTTAATGGTTTAAAAGCTAAAAATGAACCTTTTTCTTCAATTTTGTCCAATATTGAAATATAATCTTTAACTTGTGGAAGTAAGTTATTAATTTCATTAATACTATTTAAAAAATATAAATTGAACTTTTCAGCTATAATGACTTCTTCTTTTTCTTCTATATCACCGAATTGAATTTTATCACAGATTCGTTTTTTTGTTGAAGGGAGTAGTTTTTTTAATTCTTTCCATAATTTATTGTTATTTTTATTATTTTTTATTATATTTTTATAATATTCTTTTTTTTAAATCGAATTTGACTCACTACTTTATTTCTGCAGGCCTTGTAAACTTGCCAATCGTCATCCGACTTTGTAAAAATTGCTCTTTTATACAATTTGTCTCGTTCTTTCATGAGATTTAAAATTTCGTAATTTATCCATTTAATATCGTTAAATTTATTTTTTATTTTCACTGTTTTTGTTGGACATATTTCATCTATAGAATTTTGTAATATACTAATTAGATTTCCTGTTATTATGTTTACATCAGTTTCGTCGTCGTCCCATTGTGAATTCAGTAGCAAATTTTGAAAGATTTCTGTTTTATAATTTTTAGTTACTCTTCTTACCACCTCTGTATAATCATTATTATATGATACATTATAATTTAAGGATACAGACAATAAGTAGTGGTCACCAATTCTGGGAGTTTTCAAAATTTTATGGTGTCAATCTTTTTTGTTGGTAATTATATAGTCAATTATTGTGGCACTATCTTTTGTAACTCTTGTAAAATCTCTAACAATTTGATAAAAACCATATCTGTTAACAATATTTTTTATTTTTTTAGTATAAAATAAATCCTTTGAAAAATCCAAATTAAAATCTCCACTGATAATGACCGTCCCTAAAAAATTTATTTCGGAAATATAATCTTCCATATATTTAATAAATAAATTATCTTTTATTTGAGGTGGATGGTAAACTGTAACTAACAAATATTTAACAAGGCCAATTTTTAATTCTACACCAATAATCCATAAATAATTATCCAGTGATTCGTTTAATGTAACTTTAAATTTTAATTTGTTTTTCATATATATTTAAATGCCTCCAGTTCGTGAATTTATGGTCACACATTTTACCATTTTGTATCCATTAATTTTTAACTCACTATCAAAGACTTGTTCAACTACATGTGTTTGAGATAAACATAAAATTAGGGGATTTTTTTGTTTAACAAAAAGCAAAATCTCGTCCTTATTGTTCATGAAACCTTGGCAATTAAAACTCACTATATCACTTTTTGAAAGTTCTGTTGGTTGCTATTTATCATAGAAAATTCTACTTGATACTTTTTCTAGTTCTCTCTTATAGCTCGCACATTCTCTATCTAATGCACTATGATTAACTTCAACTTGAATATTAAAATTATCCTTAGCTTTTGAGCAGTTAACACAGTTTTTTATATCAGACGTGCAATCAACAGTTTTATGGTTTCCACTACATTTAAAACAACAAAAAGTACAATTGTTTGCATTGTGGTTAAAACTAGCACAATTAAAGCATCTTTTAATGTGTAAATGTTCATATATATTGCACTTTCTCCATCCAATATTAAGTTTATAAGTTTTTTAAAGGATTCGGGTTCTATATCCAAAATTATACTGCCAATGTTTTTGTTCTTTTTTACATATTTAGTGAGCACCTTTATTTTATCTGCAAAATCACGTATTTCATTATGTTCGCTTATTGATTTAATTATAACTTCATCTTCTTGATCGACAAATTCTTTTTCTACCCCAACTATTATAATTTTAGGATTTTTTAATGTTAAATTTTCTATATTGTATTTATCGCTCATAATTTCATTCACTTTATTCTTTATTTTTTCTTTCGACTTTATATCACAACTGATAATAACACTCCCATTTTTACTATTTTTAATATTTTCGACACCTATAGCCAGTTTTCCAGGGTCTATATTTAATTTTATATCTTTCCTGGTAACTTCATTTCCTTGTTCTTCATTTTTGGGCTTAATTTTAATATATATTTTTAATTTTTATTTGTAATATCTGCATATGATTTTCCTTTGGTTGGCAAAATCCAATTTTTTTCTTGCAACGCTTTTATGTCCTTTTGTTCTTTAATTTTTGTAATACATGTATGAATAATAGTTTTTAGATCATTTATCTCGCGACGTAGATCAATTTTACTGCAGATTTTACATGTAAAATTTAATAAAGGGTTGTCATTTATTAATGACAACTCTTCCTCATTTATGTTTGAGCATGCCAAATGTATTTTTTCACTGCATACTATACATTTCACATGTTTATCGTTTCTCTTAATTTCGATAGTACAAAGTAAACACTGGACCATTATGTCGATTTTAATCTCACTTTTAATGTCTAACCTTCAGATGCAAATTTAGCTTTAAATTTGCACCTCTCACCAGAACACAATTATACTGTTCGTTCTACATTCTTAAATGTTTATTTTAATCACACTTTTCATAAATAAAAATTCGATTTAACTGAATATTACCGAAAATAAATTCACGCGTAAATTTAGGTACCGTAGCGTAGGCAACCTATTATACACACCAAGGATTATTTTTTCGTTTATTTTTGACTTTTGATCGTTCTTTAGGAAAGCAAATATCAAAGTAATGCATAAATAGAAGGTAAAATGCACCAAAGGCAGCATTGGTTGTTTTGCTTTCAATTATTCCCTCCCAATTTTCTGTCGATAAATAATAAGGAAATTTACTTATGTTAAATGGTGAAAAAAATCGCTTTTCAATAAATTTATTTTCATTAGAGTTTTTTAATGGGTCTGCGATTGATACTTTACAAGCAACATGATCCGATACACCTGACTGGGCTGTACTAGCTTGCACCGGTATAAAATTTGTAAATATATTATCCAGCAAGGTGGAGGATGTTGTTCCCTGTCGGGTTGGCATATGTATATTTGGTTTTAAATTAAAACTATACAGTAAGTCAAGAATTTCTTGTGTAATGTTGTTATTATCTAAAATATCAATATTAAAATCCCCAGCTAGCACAACTCGGTTAAAAGTACATACCTCATTAAGAAGATCTTACAAACTAGACAGGAAACGTCTCTTGTCCGATTCTACTTTACAGGGGCCCTTTTTTTCTACTTTACCCTCTTCCTTTTTTTGGGGGGTGTGGTACATAGAAATCACTGCACAGTCTCTACCATCAAAGCGAAAGGATGCCACACAATACTCAAAAACTTGTTCAATCCTCTCTGTTTTAAAACTTAATTTCTTCATTGGAAGAGTTTTTCTATAAAATATAACGACTCCTCCTCCGCCCATATTGGTACGACTGTAATTGTTGGCTAGCAAATATCCATTTAGTCTGATGTTTTCTGCTTCCTGTTCGGTAACCCTCATTTCACTCACACAAAAAAATATCCACATCATTTTCATCCAGTAGAATCTCTGCTATATGTGTTTGGTACTTGATACTTCTTATATTAAGTGAAATTAGGTTTATTATTGGACATTTATTTTCGAAAGGAAAACTTTCTAATTTCTACATTTTTTTGCCACGTATTAGGGTTCATAATTACATCTTTCATGGTGATATCAACTCCAACTTTAAAAGAATTATAGTCAGAGCTATAGTCAACCTTCTCCACTACGTAAGATGTGCTTCCTGGACACTTATCTTGCAAATCCAACTGTAGTTTTTCCGCTGTATAGGATTTGTTGTATCTTGATGCAAATACCCAGAATTTTCTTGGCATTGCAACATTTTCTGTGCTATTTTCTGCAGAAAAACCTCCTTTTCCTACAACGACACCTCGAGACTTATTGTAGTTGCTTCTCTGACTTCTTCTGTATGTCACTTCTTTGAAACCATTGTCGTTTTCATTTAAAGTTGGTGAATCATTAAGATTTATTATTTCTTGAAGCTTATTATGCGTGCTTGCATGTATGATAGCTGCTGACACTTCTTTTTTGTTAATTATATAGTAAATTGTAACTTATTATTAAATTGGTTAATTGGTTGATGTGTTAAATGTATTCATTTGTTATATGATAATTTGTTGGTATTTAGCATTTGCTATTTTATTGATTATATTTTATACATTGTATAAAGGCGCCTTCAGCATTAGTGTTTTAAGCATGCTAAGGTAAATGGTTTTCGTATTATCTAGGCATAAGATTAAAAAGACTTTTTTATTTTTTTTAAGTTATATACCTTTTTTGTGTTATTACATAAGGTCTTTTTTTCTCTTTTAGCTTGATAAAGTCTTGATTAAAGACAAAACGTCGCTAGTGCATAAAACTTACTGTTTTTATTTAAAGTCCTAGTCCTGATATTTGTTTATTATTTCTTCATTTTATCTTTTATTTCCATATTTATAAGACTTCTAAATTCTCCATTTTCTGTTCTTATTGGTCGGTATATCTTCTCATAATATTTCTTTCAAATGATCTTAGTTTTTCTTCATCCTGTTTGGTCATGCTCATCGTTTCTGCCGCATACGTGACAATGGGCATTATTGCAGCTTTGTATATTCTTATTTTAGTTTTAGTGCTGATTTTTTGTAAACAATAAATTCATATTCATATAAAAAACATTAATACATATCACAATATCACAATATAAATCACAAATTATATAAATATGACGATTAATGATTTTGTAAAACTTTGATTCTTTTTTATAATAGTCGGTTATTTCAGCAAAATATTGACGTAGAGAGACCAAAAAAATAAATATATATATATATAAAGCTAAATAAACATGCTAACTTATACATTGACTTAACTGAAAAAAAATCCCGAGCCCATGAACCCTTAAAAAAAAGAACAAAAATTGGATTTTTTTTTGTCTCGCGCTACTTCTTATGATTGCGTAATAACCGTAGCTCAGAAAAAAATTCTGCCAAAAGATCGAAAAACTACAAACTTGAAGCTTAAAATATTTTTTTTTTCATCTATATACGACCATTTTTTACAAAGATACAGCTCTTCAAAAAACACTAATTTTTTTTTTTATTTTATTTTAAAGTTTGTAGTGTATTATACAGGGTGTCTCAACGAAGCCGAGTCGGTCGATATATAGTAGAGAAAAACTTTAATGGGAAAAGTTGTATGGTTTAAAAAAAAACACATTTTAAAAATATTTTAAAATATACAGGATGGTGAATAGCTAATTAACTTTTTATAAAACCACTTACAAAAAACGAATTAATTATTAAAATTTCACAACTAAAATCTAAATCATCGCGAGGTCTCGATGGGGTAACAGTTACCACTATTAAAAAAATACATAGCTTCTTATTGGATCCTCTTGTACATATTATAAGTTTATTATTTTTTTTCTACAGGGGAGATAACTAACGAGTTTAAAACTACAAAGGTGACTCCAGTTCATAAGGCGGGCGATAAGCAAAGCCTTACGAATTACAGACCAATTTCTGTTATTAATAACTTTGGGAAACTTTTTGAAATGTGTCTTAAAGATCGCCTTATGGACTTTTTGGAAAATCATAAAATTTTAAACAAAAATCAGTTTGGCTTCAGAAAAGGATTAAGTACAGAACACGCTATTACAAAATTGGTAAAAGAAATAATATTGAATTTACATAACAACAAAAAAATACTAACAATATTTCTTGATCTCTCAAAGGCTTTTGACACCGTCTCCCATAAAAAATTACTAAAAAGGCTGGAAAACATAGGTATCAGAGGAACACTTTTAACCTTGTTTAAAAACTACCTTAGCAAAAGAATTCAACGTGTAAAGATTAACAATTCAATCAGTGACCCTATGGAAATCATAATGGGAGTCCCACAGGGGATTGTGTTAGGACCTATCTTGTTCTTGATTTACATAAATGAGTTATCTGCAATTTACGATTTAGATGGTTTACTTATAAGCTAAGCTGATGATACAGATATAGTGGTAATACATGGGAGGAGGTGTATAGGAAGTCTGAGCGGGGTCTTCAAATTTTGTTAAACTGGTTAAATAGTAGTCTTTTAAGTCTGAATTTGAAAAAAACTAAATTTCTTACTTTTACCATATTAGCAAATAATCAGCCACAAAAAAATACATTAACTATTCATAATAGTTTATGTAATAAAATAAAATGTGACTGTGGTATCATAGATAAAGTAGAATCTATCTATCTAGGAATCAAAATAGATCAGCATTTAAAGGCAATAACAATAGAGTTTTTTAACAAAAAAGTTAAAAAATCTAATATATAAATTTTACCAGTTAAGAGGCATTTTATCATTTTCTAATTTATTGTTGTGGTAGAAATCTCTAGCGGAGTCCATATTGAGGTATGGAATATTAATATGGGGAGGTATGTGTCAAAAATATTTTACAGTGGCTTTTAAAAAACAAACTTCTTTTAAACAAAGAAAAAACTAGTGTGATTATGTTTAAAACCTTAAGATCCAACTTTGTAACTCCAGAAATAATACCATTTGACAATATGTTTTTAGAAACAGCAAAAACCACAAAATTTTTAGGCCTATATATAGATGAAAATTTAACTTGGATTTTGCACTTGCATGAATTAAATAAAAAATTAAACTCCACTCACTACTCTTTACGTGTTTTAAAATTGTATGTCAACTTTCAAACATTAAAAACTGTTTATTACTCAAATTTTCAGTCAGTATTAAAATACGGTATTATTTTCTGGGGTCAAGGGACGAATATAGAGGATACGTTTAAGATTCAAAAGCGCACACTTCGCACTATTTTGGGCTTAGATTATAATGCTTCTTGTAGAGGACATTTCAGAAATAATGGTATATTAACGATGGCAGGTTTATACATTTATGAGCTTTTAATCTTTATGTTTAAAAACAAAGTGTTATTTCAACATTTAAAACCAATTAGTAATAGAAGTTTGAACTATATTGTTCCTCGACATAGGTTAGCGTTGTTTGAAAAAGGTTGTTTTTGTGCTTGTGTGTCCGTTTTTAATAAACTACCTCATGGCATAAAATCTATTACAATTTTTAAAACATATAAGAGGGAGATTTTAGCTTTTTTGTTATATTTAGAACCGTACTCATTATCTGAATATTTTAACAACTAGTTACTTAGATTATATTTTATATTTTACTATAGTATATCTTTTTTTTTTACATTGACAAGTTTTCGTATTCATGTTAGTTATACATAAGTGTTTTTTATTCTGTAAGTATATTCCATAAGTGTGTAATTGATGTAATCAATGAAATAAATATATATTATTATTATTATTATTATGTATAAAAATTCAATGAATAATTAACAAGTCACACAAAACACTATTTTAAAAATTTTATTTTAAAAGAATTACCTGTACCCCCACTGAGACTTTGTATGACGAATTAAATATATATTATATTAAAAGTTTGTATGCTTTCCAATGTATATTACATACTTATAATTCACCTTTAGACAGTATCTCACACAATAAAAATACCAGGGCGATGTTAAATGTCCAATTTGTAGTATTTAAAAAAAGCCATACTCAGCACTCTATTCTTTATAACGGTCCAAAACTATATAATGTTCTCCCTCTAGAAATCAGAAACATAAAATATTCCACCTATTTAAAACAAAAGTAAAACAGTATTTTAGCCGTAATAAAAAAAAAATTCTTAAACGTTTTGGAAAATCCAACTGTCTAGTGTATTAATTATTTTATTTATTTACCCTCTCTTCTCTCTCTCTCTCTCTTTCTCTCTCTCTCTCTCTCTCTCGCGCTATCTCTCTCTTTCTATCTCTCTACATAAGAAATTAACAACATAGATATTTTTTTTAACTAATTACTTAATGAAAACTTGTTAAATTGTATTACTTAATTTAAATATTATATTATAATATTTCACACACAAGCTTGCTTAGGTGAGTCACCCAGGAATCAGCCTTGTATTCTTGCAATAATTTTCAAATTTTTTTTTTGTGTATTTTTGCGTTTTATGGCGTTTTATGTCGATATAAATCAATTTCGAGCAAAAAAAATTGTCGATCGGTCGGTCGGTCGATCGATCTGTCCGGGAAATCTTGTGGGCACGATAACTTAAGAACGCTTTAAGCAAGAGACTTGAAATTTGGCATACAGGTATGTCCAAACCAAAAGTTCTCGCTCGGGATTGTTTTTGGTAAACATTGAGGTGCGGCAAGGAAGGCAAATGGTAAAAAATACATATTTTTAGAAAAATTTGAAAATTGGGGTTTTTGGAGGTTGCTGAAATTGAATCTGATAAAAAAACTTTTCTAATTCCACTCCCGAGGGGGTGAGGGGGTAAATATTTTTCAATATGATTAATATTTTCTTCAAAAATGGTATATAAGGATTTTTGGGGTCGACGAATATGAATCTGATAATATATATTTTTTAATTCCCCCCCCTCCTGATGCGACGGGGGGTAGTTTTCCTGAAAATTGGTATATTGAGGTTTTTGAGTGAATCTGATAACAAAAAAATTCTACATATACGCAGATGTGTTTAATAATACATACGAATTGTACAAAAGTATTTTGGTAAACATATACAAATGTACCATGCGCAAAAATGTTTGGTGAAACATATTTATGCGCAGAAAGGTTTAATAATACATACGAATGCACAAAAGTGTTCTGGAAAACATATACAAATATCCCAGGTAGCAAGGGATGTTATATTACAAGAAATTAACATCACTTTTGGGTGTATTTTTAAACTAAATCATAACATCACATAATATTGAAAAATAACATGTATTTAACATCACATTTGCAACGTAACACGTGTGACGTGACAACCATGTTATTTAATAACAAATATTTAGCAACGCTGTGAATATATCGCATGTCACATATTAACGTGGCTTTCACGTGAATGTCATGTTATTTTGCTTCTTACCGACGTTGGAAGCAAAAAAATCGATATAAGATGATGTTGATAGAGTAAATTATTATAAGGAAATTGTATACACATTATACGATTTCCAATGGATAGGGGGCTCTGCTGGGCTTCTCAAGACCACGGACACGGATTAAAGGAATATATGTATTCTCCGCTTAATCTGCAATTTCGTATTTAGAATCTATCTGTTTCAAACTGTGAATGTTTTAATTACTGATTGATTTTAAATACGATTTTTTTATAGGGTTATAGCGTTTTTAATGGTTTTAATTTAGAAAAAGCTAGAATATTATTTAAATATTAAAGTACCAGTAACGACATCCATAAGATATTAGATATAACAGGAATGTGGATTTATGATGTCACAAACACGTTATTTTCGGGATGTCATTATGTGATGTTATTAGGGGCGGACTTAGGACATCCCCACCATGCTACATTCTTGTTAAATGAGACTACAATCTTAACATCACATGTCACATATTAACGTGACTTTCACGTGAATGTCGTGTTATTTTGCTACCTGGGATACCATGCGCAGAAGTGTTAAATGGAACATATTTATGCGCAGATGTGTTTAATAATACATACGAATGCACAAAAGTATATTGGCAAACATATACACATGTACCATGCGCAGAAGTGTTTGGTACATACGAATGCGGAAAAGTGTACTGGTAAACATATACAAATATACCATGCGCTGAAGTGATAAAATATATTTATGAGCAAAAGTGATACATACGAATGCACAGAAGTGTTTTGGCAAACATATAGGTAGTACTGTTTGTTGGAACATACTTGGGCGCAAAAGTGTTTAATAATACATTCAAATGCGCAAAACTGCTCTGGCAAACATACAAATACACCAGCCGCAGTAGTGTTTGGTGAAACTTGTTTATTTTTTCTAATTTCACCCCCTGAGTGGTGTGGTAGTTTTCGTGAAAACTGGTATATTGGGGTTTTTGAGGTTGCTGAAAGTGAATCTTTTAATTTAAATTTTTCTAAAAGGGGGTGACTGAGGGTTGGGGGGTAGTTTTTGTGAAAATTGATGTATTGGGGTTTTTAAGGTTGCTGAAAGAGAATCTGATAATAAAAAAGTTCCAACTGCACCCCCTAAGAGGCGGGGGGTAGTTTTCGTGAAAATTGGTATATTTTTAAGGTTGCTAAAATTGAATCTAATAATAAAAAACCTTTTTACGTGCGGAGGTGTATAATGGGAAAGCTCTTTTACTGGGCAGTGTATTTTTTATTTACTCGTTAAATGTAGTATGAAATTCTGCATAAAATGATGTGAAATACTTTAAAGATCCCTTTAGAGGGTTTTAAAATAATTGAGTTTAAAAATATAAAGTTGTCAATTTCAAGAATTTTATTTTATTTTATTTTTAATAAGAAGGCCCTGGATTTTTTTAAAATTATTTTTACACTAGGATAACAATTTTTAAAAAATAACACAGGCCTACAAAAAATAGTATATTGTCCTAGGGTAGAGACTTATCCATAAAAAGTCCATAAAAGACGTCCGCAAATATTCCGGAATTTCAGACACCCCCCCCCCTGCTTGTCCGATTTTTTCCGATTTACAGACACCCCCCCTCTAAAGGACGTCCAAAACGCAGTAGGATACCCCCCCTTTTTTCAGATTTTCACTTTTTTATCATTATTGAATTTGAAAAAGCGGACGTCCGTAAATGGCTTGACCCCCCTCCCCTCCTTGTCCGCTTCTGTCCGATTTTGGTAACCCCCCCGCGTCCCCCCAACTGCGGACGTCTTTTATGGACGGCCCCTTATAGATTTTGGGGCACTGAATTCAAATCTGATGTCAAATCGAAAATCTACGGGCTGATTTTTTAACAAGACTCAAAAAATGAGCGAGAATACTCAAAAATCTTATCTTTGAAATAATTTCTGGCACATTTGTTAAAGAATGTGACTTATTTCCGACTGTTTTCATGAATTTTGAGTCGCTGAATAAGAATCCAGTGTCCATATAGCACCGTAATAAACTTTTTTTTCTGGGTTCGGAAAATGATTACTCACAATTCACTTTTTTTTTTTTATTTATATTATATCAAATAAGTTCATGTGCAGAAGTAGATATCAAGCTAATCTTATATATTTTAAGCTGCTGAGGTCGAATCCGACAAACAATACCACAACTGGTTTACTTTTTTTCTAGACGCAAAAAATAAGTGAAAACACAGACATATATCACATATATTTTTCAATTCCGCTTTATTTAACAATAGTTAATGTCCTAGGCTTGATACCCTATTCTCATGTATTTTTAGGCGCTGAATTCAAATATAATCTTAAATTAAAAATCTACCGGCTGCTTTTTTAACTGGACTCAAAAGATGAGCCGTGAATACTCAAAAATCTCATATTTGAAGAAATTTCTAGCACACTTGTTAAATAATATGACTTGTTTCCGACTGTTTTTATGAATTTTGAGTAGCTGAATAAGATTGCAGTATCCATATAGCACCGTAATAAACTTATTTTCTGGGTTTGAAAATGAGTGAAATTACTCAAAATTCAAATATTTTTTTAAAGAAATTTATATTGTTTCAAGTAAGTTCATGTGCAGAAGTAGATATCAAGTTTTTCTTATGTATTTTGAGCTGCTGAGATAGAATCCGACGTCAAACAACACCATAACCAGTTTACTTTTCTTCTAGACTCAAAAAATGAGTGAAAACACGAAAATCTTACATATATATTTACAAATCCGCTTTATTTCCAAATAAAAGTTAATGTCCTAAGGTTGAGACCCATCTATTCTTATGTATTTTGAGGCGCTGAATACAAATTTAATGTCAAACTGAAAATCTACCTGCTGTTTTTTCAACTAGACTCAAAAAATTGATTAAAAATACACAAAAATATTATTTATATATATATATATATATATATATATATATATATATATTTACAAATCCACTTTATTTCAACAAAAAAGTTAATGTTCTCATCTATTCTTTTGTATTTTGAGGCGTTAAATTTAAATCTAATGTCAAATTGGAAATCTACCTGCTAGTTTTTGAACTAAAAAAATGATTGAAAACACACAGAAGTCTTATTTTCAAATCCTCTTTATTGCAAAACAAAAGTTAATGTCCTCGGGCTGACACCCATATATTCTTATGTATTTTAAGGCGCTGAATTCAAATCTAATGTCAAACTAGAAATCTACAGGCTGGTTTATCAACTAGACTCAAAAAATTACTGATCTGGATTTTTATGTGTTTTTATTAATTTTTTGGGTGTAGTTGAAAAACTATCTGGTAGATTTTCAATTTGATATATTTGAATTCAGAGCCTCAAAATATATAAGAATAGATGGGTCTAAACCCCAGGACATTAACCTTTATTTCGAAATAAAGCTGATTTGTAAATATATATTTAAAATTTTTGTATGTTTTTACTAATTTTTTGAGTCTAGTTAAAAAACCAGCCAGTAGATTTTTAATTTGACCTTAGATTTGAATTCAGCGGCTGAAAATACATAAGAATAGATTAGTATCAACCCCAGGACATTAACTTTTGTTTCAAAATAAAGCGGATTTGAAAATACATATGTAAGATTTTTGTGAGTTTTCGGTAGGTTTTTGAGTCTAGTTGAAAAACTAGCTGGTAGATTTCCAATTTTACATTATATTTAAGTTCAGCGCATCAGAATACTGATTAGGTCTCAACCCCAGGTTTCTGTGTTCTTAATAATTTTTTGAGACTAGTTGAAAAACTAGAAGGTAGATATCCAATTTGATATTATATTTGAACTCAGCGCTTCAAAATACATAAGAATAAATGGGTCTCAACCTTAGGACATTAACTTTTGTTTGGAAATAAAGCAGATTTAAAAATATACATATATGTAAGATTTTTGGGTGTTTTCACTCATTTTTTGAGTCTAGTTGAAAAACCAGCCGGTAGATTTTCAATTTGATATTATATTTGGATTCAGCTCCTCAAAGTACACAAGAATAGATGGGTCTACACCCCAGGACATTAACTTTTGTTTCAAAATAAAGCAGATTTAAAAAAATATATGTAAAATTTTTGTTTGTTTTCACTCATTTTTTGAGTCTAGTTGAAAAACCAGCCGGTAGATTTTCAATTTGATATTATATTTGGATTCAGCTCCTCAAAGTACATAAGAATAGATGGGTCTTAACTCCAGGACAATAACTTTTATTTCGAAATAAGCAGATTGGAAAATATAATGTATGTTTTTTGTGTTTTTACTAATTTTTTGAGTCTAGTTAACTATAAGGTAGATATCCAATTTGATATTATATTTAAATTCAGAGCCTCAAAATACATAAGAATAGATGGGTCTCAACCCTAGAACATTAACTTTTGTTTCGAAATAAAGCAGATTTAAAAATATATATATGTAAGATTTGTGTGTGTTTTCACTCATTTTTGGAGTCTAGTGAAAAAACCAGCTGGTAGATTTTCAATTTGATATTATAGTTGAATTCAGCGCCTCAAAGTACATAAGAATAGATGGGTCTATACCCCAGAATATTAACTTTTGTAAGATTTTTGTGTTTTTAGTCATTTTTTGAGTCTAGAAGAAAAGCGAACCGGTTCTGGTATTGTTTGAGGTTGGATTCGATCTCAGCAGCTTAAATTATATAAGAGTAGCTTAATATCTACTTCTGCACATGTACTTATTTGAAATAATATAAATTTCTTAAAAAAATATGAAAATTTTAAGTAATTTCACTCATTTCCCAAACCCAGAAAAAATGAGTTTATTACGGTGCTATATGAATATTGGATTCTTATTCAGCGACTCAAGATTTATAAAAAAAGTCAGAAACAAGCCACATTCTTTAACAAGTGTGGGAAAAATCATTTCAAATTTGAAATTTTTGAGTATACTCGCTCATTTTTTGTCTAGTTAAAAAACCAGCCGGTAGATTTTTAATTTAACATTATATTTTAATTCAGAGCCTTAAAATGCATAAAAGTAAATAGATCTCAACCCCACGACAGTAAATTTTGTTTCGAAATAAAGCGCATTTAAAAATATATATGTAATATTTTTGTGAGTTTTCACTTATTTTTTGAGTCTAGAAGAAAAGTAAACCGGTTGTGGGGTTGTTTGAGAGCGGATTCTATCTCAGGAGCTCAAAATACATAAGAGTAGCTTGATATCTACTTCTGCACATGAACTTATTTGAAATAATATAAACTTCTTGAGAAAAATATGTAAGTTTTGAGTAATTTCACTCATTTTCCGAACCCAGAAAAAAATGAGTTTATTACGGTGCTATATGGACTTGGAAACAAGCCACATTCTTTAACAAATATGGGAGAAATTATTTGCAATATAAAAATTTTGAGTATTCTCGCTCATTTTTTGAGTCTAGTTAAAAAACCAGCCGGTAGATTTTCGATTTTACATTAGATTTGTATTCAGAGCCCCAAAATCTATAAGATTGGATAGGTCTCTACCCCAGGATAATATACTTTTTTTGTGGGCTGGTGTAATTTATACAAAAAAAACTCACTTGTACTCAACGCTAACGAGAACCATCTCTAAAACTCGAGTCCGTTAATGAATTGACTCCATGATCTATTGGTTTTGGCGCTATCCACAGGCTCGCATAACCATAAGACATAGCTTAGTGCATATATACAGGCTCGCGTAACAAGCATAGTACATAAGAATGCCATGTCGTGATTGGCTTGATGTGCCGTCATGTATCTTGTAAGCCAATCGCGGTATCGCATTCTTATGTACTATGCTTGTTATGCGAGCCTGTGGACATACACTAAGCTATGTCTTATGGTTATGCGAGCCTGTGGATAGCGCCAAAACCAATACATCATGGAGTCAACTCATTAACGGACTACAATTTTAGGGATGTTTCTCGTTAGCATTGAGTACAATTGAGTTAGTTATTTTTGTATAAATTATTTAAAAAAAGTATTATCGTAGTGTAAAAATGATTTAAAAATTTATACGTGCTTCTTATTAAAAAAAATAAAATAAAATTCTTGAAATTGACAACTTTATTTTTTTAAACTCAATTATTTTAAAAACCGCTAAAAGGATTATAAAGTATCTCATATCATTTTATGCAGAATTTCATTCTACATTACAGAGTGAACAAAAAATATAGAATTTTATTTAAACAAAATAAAGACATTTTAATGAAAAATAAGATAGCATAATAAAAATATACCATTTCATTTTAAAAAAAGTCGGATGTTATCCACACTAAGAGGACCACCCTGTATATTTTAAAATATTTTTAAAATGTGTCTTTTCTTTTCCCTTTAAAGTTTTTCTCTAAAAAGTGGATACTTTACTATATATCGACCGACGCGGCTTCGTTGAGACACCCTGTATACTGTGCGTTCCAAAAGTCACACTCTTTTTCTCTTACCTTTGGAACAATTTGATTGGCAAGTTATTAGGCAGGAGGTTTTATTTTTGGACCACGCTGTTTCTAATTTATTGTTGGTTTATTGCGAAAAATTTCTTAAAATTTCGCCTATTGGCAATATTTGAAGTTTAAAAAAGTTATATCAGAAAAAGGTATTCTAGCGATAATTGCTTTTGAATGTAGACACATCAAGGAGTATACCTTAAAAAATTTAAAGGAATAAAAAATGGGGTTTTTGAGGAATATGGCCTCAAAGTTAAATGGACTTACCTCATTATTGCAGCAGCAAAATTGTTATGAGTACATATAAGAAAAGTATGCCCATTTTTTATATTGAAAACCTTTTTAAGCTATCTTAATTAAATTTAAGGGAACGTTCAAGTATTACGTAACGCAAATTTTGATCATTTTGGACAACCCCCCCTGTAACGCTATTTTCCTATACAATTAACATGTGCGTAACACTCCAAAATGACCCCCACCCCCTTAGGAGGGTTACGTAATACTTGAACGTTCCCTAAGTTATTCCACAAGAAAGTCAATTTTTCACAAAAATAAATTTTTATGGAAAGTTTTTAAACAACTGAATCTCTCGAAAACATTTTTTTGAGCAAAATCCCCCAAGTTATCTTCCAATCGACACTTAAGGAACAAGTATCCCAAATTTCAGCCAAATCTGTCACTATAGTGCATTCAGCTTGGCCATTATTTATGATAAAAATAAAAATTGACCTAGATAAAGACAACTCTAAAACAATTTTAGCAAGTAAGTTTTTATTAGGTTTAAAAACATATGTGCACACCCTGTATATAAAATAAAGTAAATCACATTCACACTCGTTTTCACTTGGCTACGTTAAGTCTCAAATCGTCACAATTGAACACTAAAACTCAGTTTTAAAACCTCAGCAGTCTATTCTTGCAGTGAACACCAAGAAAATTGTTGCTATGCTCAGGACCGGCAGAAAAACGGTAACAAGACCTGCTGATTTCAACGTGTCTGCACCTGGAAAATAAGAAAATTCAAATTAAGATTTTCTATACAATGTGTTTTTTAAATAGCCACAATAATATAAAAAAATATGCCGGAGGTCTTATGCCCCTTTTTAGTCGGAGAGCTGGTTACTATTTTTATTTCATTATTTGCTCCCGGCTGTATTTTATATATGTCTTAAAGTACATTCATATTAAGCTATTTTCAAATTGATAGACTCCGGATCCTGTACCTTGGGTGTTAGAAGCTCCAAAATCTATGGCAATGAGCTACCAAAAAATCTATTCTTAACTTGGCGAGATACATTTCATTTAATAGATTCAGATTAAGCTATTTTCATAGTTACACACAATAATTCTAGAGCCTAGGGGTGAGTACAGTCTTTAAAATGTGCCTTTAAAATATGTGATGCCTAAGTTTTTAAAGAAATGAGAATTTATAAAATGACATTTTGATTAAATGAAAATTAAAGAGAGTTTTTAGTGTTGACATATGTCAGATAAAATTTTTAAAGTTTTTTTTTAAACTCAGCCTAGATAATAATTGTGTAAAACTGTGAAAATAGACTTACATAAATATAATAAATGTAATTGGTTTGACTCGGTAAGTTAAAAATATATTTTTCGGGGACCCCATTTCACCACCCAGAAAACATATAAGTCCAATATGAGTCACATGTGTGTGGTTTATCTCGCATACGTGCGACTCATATCCCCAGTCAAATATGTCCTCAATTGAGTCTCATGAGTATCTTCGGAGCATAGACATCCTTAATGTCATTTTTTGAAATCTTCGAGTTAACTTTTCTAGCTAAAGAATTGAAATTTTCTTGTTTCTTTGGTTTTGATTTCTTACAAAAGAACAGAAATAGGTAAATCCTGGAATTAAAATCATTTTTAACTGGTCTAGAATTTAATAACTTAGTATATTCTTCCGCGATTCCAGGTCTTGCGCCTTTAGGAATGATTTTAAAAAAGCGAAATACTTAACAATTTTATCTATCTAGGTTCTGTGATTTTTAATTTCCCTTTTTCGGCGACGGTAAATTGCACATGGAAGATTCATAACTGCAACTTTTGAAAAAATTCTTGGAAGTTTCTGAATTTGTTTTAGGTTGACGAATTTTTGTAATATAAATTTTTAGACCATTTTAATTTTTAAAAAATCTGTTGCAAAGTTTGCAAAAATGGTAACAGAGGATTCCAAACTGGGTATCAGCAAATCAAAGTGTCCAGCATCGAGACTACCAGTCGCGAACCCATAAGATTTTCCCCTACCAAAAATCGCTCAACTCGCCTAAAGAAGTTTTCACTTCAAAAATCGATTTTTGGATAATTTTAAAACGAAAAGACCCCTTAATATTTTAGATATTTAGTACTACTCAGTTTTTTTTACAGTAGCATCCTTCACAGTAAAAAAAAACGACTGTTAATTTTTACACTAGTGTGGATGATATGTACACTAGTAATTCACACACATAGCTTATCATAAAATAATGTTTTAAATTAAATTCTGGATGTAAATTTTGCACTCTAAATGGTAAAAATGATTTCCTGTTTGTCTAAAATTTGCACTCTAAATAATAAATTTTACACTGAAAAAGATTTGGATGTATGGTAAGTTTACTTTTATTCTTGTGAGTGTGATAAATACGTACCAGTTTGGGTGTAAAGTGAGTGTAACATTTAACACTTAATTTTTTAGTGTGGACCGGGTGGACCATACAAAGCGTTAGATATCTCAGAAACCGTAACAGGTATATTTTTAAAATTTGGTAATATCTGTTTCTTGCGAAATTCTGTCAATGTCAAAGAAATATTTTTTAATTTTACATTTTTTATCAAATTCTTTCGATATTTTTATATTAACAACAATGTCCATAATAAAACTGCCATATGGAGCATGGTATAAATGCAGATAAGAACATTTTGGAACATAAGTGAAAGTTTTTGTAATTAAAATTAAATTGTAAACAACAGTCTACACTGTAAATGAAAATATGATAATTTCCCACAAAATAAAGTAGGTCATATGTTACCAGCAAAGAAAGTGGTAAATTTAAATCAGTACTGTAAATTCACTGTTTTCTGTAAAAATGTGAATTTTTACCTGTGATTTCACAGTAATTTCAGCAGCGAATTTAATGAGTATTTCAAGCAGTATTACGGCCTCTTGTAATTGTCGGGACTATCTGTAAAAGTGCCGGCTTTTTGGACCACATGCATGAATTTTAATGCAAAAATATTGTAACGCACTGGAAATGAAAATATGGCAATTTCACAGCAAATTAAGTAGGTCATATGTTACCAGCAAAGAAAGTGGTAAATTTAAATCAGTACTGTAAATTTAATGTAATCAGTAAAAATGTGAATTTTTATTTTGGTAATTTTACTGCTATCTTTTGTGGAATGTAAGCTATAATTATGGTAATTTTCAACCAATATTGTAAAAGTGTCGGGTTTTTGGACCACATGCATGAATTTTAATGCAAAATTATTGTACCGACAGGAAAAGAGCTGAGCTTTTACTAAACCGAGTATTATTAAGGTTAATTTAATAAATATTCTAAATTCACATTCTGACATGGTGAATTTGCTTTAATTTGTTTGAATTATTACGGTTAATACTACTGAAAGATTGACGGACAAATTTAAGGTGCGACAGGAAAAGAGCTGAGATTTTACTAAACCGAGTAATATTGAGGTTAATTTTAATAAATATTGTAAATTCACGTTCTGGAATGGTGAATTTGCTTTAATTATTACAATTAATATTACTGAAAGATTGACGGACAAATTTAGAGTGTAAGGGAACGTTCAAGTATTACGTAACCCAAATTGTACCAAAATTCATACACTTCATACCCCAGGTCCCTCGTTATTAAAGGCTGTAGAGATGTTATATTTTGGCTACCCCCCCCCCCCCTAACACACCCCCTATTTGTGGGAGGGAGGTAGCCAAAACATGAAATCTCTACAGCCTTTAATAACGCGAGAACGCGGGTATAAAGTGTATGAATTTTGGTACAATTTGCGTTACGTAATACTTGAATGGGGTGTTTTTTAAATTAATAAATATTGTAAATTCACATTCTGTCATGGTGAATTTGCTTTAATTTGTTTTAATTATTACGGTTAATACTACTGAAAGATTGACGGACAAATTTAAGGTGCGACATGAAAAGAGCTGAGATTTTACTAAACCGAGTAATATTGAGGTTAATTTTAATAAATATTGTAAATTCACGTTCTGGCATGGTGAATTTGCTTTAATTATTACAATTAATATTACTAAAAGGTTGACGGACAAATTTAGAGTGTAAGGGAACGTTCAAGTATTACGTAACCCAAATTGTACCAAAATTCATACACTTCATACCCCAGGTCCCGCGTTATTAAAGGCTGTAGAGATGTTATATTTTGGCTACCCACCCCCCTAACACACCCCCTATTTGTGGGGGGTAGCCCAAACATGAAATCTCTACAGCCTTTAATAACGCGAGAACGCCGGTATGAAGTGTATGAATTTTGGTACAATTTGCGTTACGTAATACTTGAATGGGGTGTTTTTTATCGGATTCAGCGTAAAATGTTACATTAGTGACCAAAAAAGTTTTTTTCAATTGTCAAATTATGCTTTTTTACAGCCAAACATATAAAACACGCCATCTAAACTGTTACAAGTCAAAACTCAGAAACCGTAACAGTTTTTTTACCCTTTTTTATTATAGCAATTTTTTACATAAAAAATTCATTTATTGTTAAAAAATAAAAAATAACAATCAATAAAAATTAAATAATAAAATAAAACATATCTGTTACGGTTTCGGAGATATCGACTTGTGACAATTTGTTCTACCCGGTATACAGTTATTCTTTTAAATGGTACAGTACCTTTTTTTGTGTGATGCGATAGAGATGTGCTTCTTTGAGCAAAGTTTGATTTAAGAATATAATCCACCTGCTGGTTCAATTTTCTGAAATAACCCTAAGATTGTTTTTTTCAATGGGACTTTTTACTGTATATTTTAGTCTAATTTGATTATTGATACAATTATGCCAAAAAACTTAAATACAACTGCCATTCCAAAATTTATAGTTTAAGAGTTATTTAAAAAAAAAACAATAATGTACTTGTAATATTGTAACGTTTTTGCAACATTTTTTTTTTTTGAAGAGATAGACATGTGCTTATGTTTTATCTTTGGATATAATTTACCTTATTATTTAATTTAGTAAACACTGTCGCTTCGGATTTCACCTGAAATACTTATAACTTTGATTTTCTTAATAATACCCTGTATATTTTAGTACTATAAAATGAAGAATTATATTAAAAAAAATTAAGTAAAATAAAAGTACCATTCTAAAACTTATACATACTTTTTATGTTATTCAAAAAACAATAGTTTACCAATATTATCCTTGAAGGCCTTCACATTTTATAAATACGGAGCTTGGTAGGAAATAAAGTCTGCGAATATTCGGCAATAACAATAATTATTAAAACAAATTACGTATATCAAAATCATCAAATTAATTTAAAAAGAACCCTTAATTAGTTCTTTGCTTTTACCGAAACGTACCAAATTATACCTGGTTAGGATTTTTTACCCACGAGTAGCGACAATAGCATATTTGTTTCATATGAATTATACGATAAGATAAAATAAAGATTTAAGCCATGGCCTCCTAAATATAAAATTTACATAACGGTTTTTGTTTATTAACTAGAAAACTATTAATTTTGGAATAATGGTTATATCTAACTTTATTTTTATATTTATATTCTTTATTTAGAAGTAGGTACTAAAAAATCGGTTATTCTATTTAAAATTTCAGAGATATAGTTTTTCCAGCAAAACCGTTTGGGTAAATTACATAGTTTTTTTAAAATATAATTTAATATAAAACTTTTCTCAAAGAATCATATGCTTCCCTCCTCAAATAAAAAAGTTAGAGGGGTATTATTGACAAAAACACATGTTAGAGAAATTCATATTACTTTCTTAAATATATCCAAAACTATTCATTAGTTGTATTTGAGTTTTTTCTCCAAACTGTGTGCTTAATCAAACAATCTTAAAATATACAGGGTATCCCATTTAAAAAATCAAAGTTACGATTAAATCCGGTGAAAGCGGAAGTGCCAGAAGTAAAAAAAAATACACCAACAGGTAGAATATGTTCTTAGATAAAACTTTGCTTAAAGCACATTTCTATCTAATCACACAAAAAAGATAAAGGTAGTGTACCATTTAAAAGTATAACCGTATAAAAATTTAACTTAATACATACTGTTTATACTGTGACCCATTAGCAGCACAGAAGCGGGCTGAGGTGTATCTGGCCGCATTTCAACCTCAGGACTGTTGATGCGGTACAGTCTAAAGACGCTGGCCTCGCAGCGTAATCTTATCGCCCCCCACATGCCCCCTACACCTGTTAGTTCCAACCTACTGGATGCCTTTTCCAGATGGTCGGTATCTGGAATAATAGAGAATGACGTCGAGCCTGGAACCTGAAATAAAATATAATAATAATAATATACCGTGAGTTTTATTTATATCCACCCCCAAAATTACGAGTAATCTTCGTTCGATAAAAACGAAACTTGGGTGATTTATACCGGGTGTGCCAGCCAATACGAACCAGATGTTTTTTGTCGTTATTATTAAAGCTATTAAAATGAAATTTATAGAAGTTATGAGAGAGATCCAATAAGCTATTATTTTATCTAAAAAAAACTATTCATAGATACATTTTATTAGCAAAGGTAAATTGTAAACACTAAAATATAAAAAAAATATGTAATTTTTTTTATATATTACTTTTTTTAATTAAAATCCACTTTTTTGTACAAAAATTATGAAATAAACTTTTATGTAATTGATATATATTTTCAGTTTATTAAAGGTGAAATTAATAAAATTGGCATTTAGTATTGACATTTCTCATATTTGACAAATAAGTTTTTGACTTTTATAAATAAATAATATTAATTAATAATTATACCTAGTAATTCTTCTTCTTGAAGTTCTGCAAACGAACTGGAATTCTACGGTCAAAATTAAGAGAAAATTAAAGTGAGTAACTGAAAAATTTAAATAAAGTAGAAACATTATTTTAAATTTTTTATTTTTTAATAAAAACATAATTAAATATGTAGAAGTGTG
This sequence comes from Brachypterus glaber, assembly GCA_958510825.1. Lineage (NCBI taxonomy): Eukaryota > Metazoa > Arthropoda > Insecta > Coleoptera > Kateretidae > Brachypterus > Brachypterus glaber. The sequence goes on along the minus strand of CAUEHQ010000247.1, from coordinate 885 downwards.
ATTTAATTGTTTGATTTAATTGGTTCATTAAATGTGTAAAGGTATTTACATTTTATTCTAAACACTTTGAACGCCGAAGTTAATTCTTCGGTCGTTTTGAAGCAAAAGCGTATTCCGCTCACTTATAAATTGCAACGCGTTGGAGCTTTCCTAAAAACACTTTCTTTTCAAAGACACAGTCACTTGTAGAAGGATTTTCTTCAATGGTATATTTAAATATACACTTCCATAAAACGCTGTAGTAATAATTTAATAATAATAATAATATTTATTGTTACCAATATAAATACAAGGATAATAAATATGCTGATTTACACTAAAATGTACAAGTACATTTGAACCTGTATAAAAAAATAAATATATATCATAATATAATTTAAACTAACACTATTACATTAAAGAAATTTTAACTTAACCTAATAACTAACAAGCATTAAATAAAATACTAATATACCTATACTAACAGATATGTGTAAAACATAAAAAGCATAAAAAAAAACATAAAAAGCAAAAAAAGCATGAAAAGCATAAAAAGCAAGCAAGCCCAAAATCTAGAACTAAGATTTACGTGTGGCAAAGTGACAGTTTAATAAAAACAGGTAAGTATACAAAATAAAAAAGCAGGTAAGTTTATAAAAAAAGAAAATAGAAAATGTATAGTAATGGAAAATATATAGTAATAATACATACACATAAATGTATATAATTATAATAATAATACTGATAATAATTGATAATATTAGTAATAGTAATATTAACAAATACAAAAAAAATAAATAATAATAACAAATAGAAAATTAATAAATAATTTAAACAAATAATTTAACCAAATCAAATAAAAAAAAACAATAAACAACAAACAATACCTACACACAATGCAAGTTT
>CAUEHQ010000246.1:0-30203 GCA_958510825.1 Brachypterus glaber | reverse complement strand
ATTAACTGGGAAGGTCGAAGAAATGGCCATCTGGATGAATATTTTGCTATGCGTCATTTATTTTATGTTGACAAATAGCGTTTTTCTTTTGTTATTTATACAGGCTGTCTTAAAATAACTGCCACGAACCAGAGATTTGCCCCGAGTAAAATTCCCATTTCTTGTTTCAATATCATAGAGGGTGTTAAGTATGTGGCCAAACTTTAGGGTGTTATTCTTTGGGAGGATTGGTTTAGTGGACTACCGCGTCGTACTTGACGAGTGTACTACCCAAATAGCGTGAGTTCGATTCTCACCGGCGCCGATTTGCCTTTTTCAGTTAATTAATAATTGAAATTTGGCGAAGGCGTATGTGAACTCCCTATAAATTGGTTCGAAAGTCAATTAAAGCCGGTGGTTCCCTCTACTACTAGCCCACACAAGTCCTGGACTTAGGGGATGCTTAATTAAGTAGAATAGTACGAAAACAAAATGTAATGTAATTACTTAATTTTAAGACAAAAAGTTTGCACTGCATAGTTTACCCTGCATATTATCCCCTCCATCCTTTCAGGAAAAAATATATAATTTAATAAGTTATATATTTACCAACTTTTTCATGGACGAATGGAGAGGGATATATAATAATCTAATTATTGTTATTCCTGAACGCTCCTGTAGGTGGAAATGGGAATTTATTTTTTTAGGCGACTTTAATGAAATATTTCAACAATTTTGCTTATAAATTTTTAAATTAGGTCTTAACGTTTCCATCTCGATGTAATATCCTTTTTAAGCCGCCACAGGCTCTGACGTATCAAGGATTTTATTGAATATTATATGCGATTTAACAAAACCGAAAATTATTCAACCAAAAATGTTTCGTTTATTGTTCATTTCCAGACAGTTTTAAAATATATGTAGTAAAGGACAAAAATTTAAACAAACAGTCCAGAAACAATAATCCGATGAGTCCTAGGCGTTGCCCATTAGAAAGTCCGACATTTTGCGAAATGGCGGCCATTTTAATGTTTTACTAACCCCGACGAAAGTCCAAACGAAAATTGCAACAAGGAAGAGTAAGTATTGATTTTTTGCGAAATCTATTTCTTTTTATGGCGCGCCATCGCGTTTTGCAAAAATTAAAAAAACAAAAAAACATTTCAATTTTATTTAAGAACGTGACTAAGTAGGTTCATTTATTGAGGGGGCAACGTTTCGATTGAAAATTGGAACTTTGTTAACACAGGCATAAAACTCCAACTTAATTTTGTTGCCAATTCCCAAAGCACAAAAGCAACAAAAAAAAGATTCTCCACCTAATTTTCCAACTCATATGTTACAGTGTCACATTCTACATTTGGACTTTGCCATCAACTAAATTAGTAATTTAAATTACCTCAATATCTTTATGAAATATTCCTTTGATTTTCCAACATGTTTGAAATGGTTGTTGGCTCTGGGCTGCTCTGTGCCAGCGTAACGTCATTTACGGATGGCCCCTTGTTCTTCAACAAAAAAAATAATTATTTTTTTCTTGGTATTCGACCCTTTTCACTTTTGAATGACACTTTCACGTTTTCTGCAGAATTAAAACTATTTTAATGTTTTGCACGTGTAGTCGACAATTTTGGTCCGACTAATCTTGAGATTCCACGTACCAATCTTGGAACGTTAATAATTTACTTTTACATCTTTTTCAGGAGCTGGCAAAGCCATGCATCAGTAAAAAAAAATACGTTTTAAATATTTGTAACAAATATAATCAGACCCCTAACATGAGCTATTTAAGATAAATATTTATTTTAATAAGGCTGGTAAATAGCCCCAAATATATAGGGTGATTCAGAAATAAGATACACAGTTTTAAGAGCTAAAAGTAGCTTTTATTTAATATCTTTGGAACACCTTGAACTACAATTGCGACTTTTAGCAAATGTCTTAAAACTGATAAAGGCTATTTTTTATGTAAATTTTACTTGACCAGAGACGTGCAAAATGGGGGTGGGTCGATGTCACTTTTTTGCCCCAAACTCTTTTGTCCGTGGATTTTTTGACATTTTCGTAACGAAATAGGATTCTTTAGTTAAAACATAAAAAAAGTAATCTTTTAGTAATACCGTATACGGTGCCTATAGGGCCAACCGTTCTCGAGAAAATTTGAGTTTAAGAAAAAAATTTCACGTTATGATCCAAAATAGGAACTAAAAAATTCACCAATAAAAATTTTAATACGGCAGGGTTATTCTACATTAAAAACTAAAAAAAAGCTCCTATATATCTAGGTTCGAGAATCAGTTTTTAGGGTACTACAGCTTCTTAAAGAATAACACTTTTTTAGGAACCGTAGCTCCCTTAAAAGCGATTTGTGGATATTTGTGTACGGGAACTTTTTTTTATAGTTTCTAATGTAGAATCGCCCTGCAGTACAAAAAAAAATATTGGCGCGTTTTTTAGTTCATATTTTGGATGCTCAGAACGTGAAATTTTTTTCTTAAACTCAAATTTTCTCGAGAACGGTTGGCCCTATAGGCACCGTATACGGTGTTACATAAAGATTACCTTTTTTATGTTTTAACTAAAGAATCCTATTTCGTTACGAAAATGTCAAAAAAAAATTTTTTCTTAAACTCAAATTTTCTCGAGAACGGTTGGCCCTACGGTGTTACATAAAGAGTACCTTTTATTGTGTATTTTTATTATTAAAGAATTATATTTTATTCAGAAAATGTCAAAAAATCTACGGATAAAAAAGTTTGGGGCAAAAAGGTGACATCGCCCTCCCCCCATTTTGCACGTCCCTGGTTAATATTACCAAACAAAAATTACATAAAAGGATAGCCTTTATCAATGTTAAGGCCTGAGCAAAAAATCGTTACTGTAGTTCGTAGGGTTCCAGAGATATTAAATAAAAACTACTTTTCAGATGTACCCTTACGAGGGTCGTAGCTCCCCTAGGGATCATTTCCGGACCAACTTTTATAGGAACTTTTTTTCAGAACTGAGAAAACTGATCCTATTTTTGGAGATTAAACTGTACTTTTGTCCCCTATTTTATTACACTTTCAAATTGTGACAATTAAAAATATTTTTGCAACAAATGTATTTTTTTTCTCGGTGAATACTTTGAATTTAAACCATACCATTTTTAAAGTTCTCGAATGGGACCTATTTTGCTAAATTTGTTGAAGCGTTAAAATGGTTTGGTTTGATTTGAATGGTTTTATTTCTCAGTTTTTAAAATAGAGAGGGGCATACAAAAAATTACACTTTTTGAAAATTTTATAGAAAAAAATAAATATTTTTTCATACATTGTATTGTAAAAAAATGTCGTATCGAGATGGAAAAAAAGATTTTTAAAGCTTCTAGTTTCGAAATATTTTGGCAGAACATTTTTGTGAGCTACGGTTATCGCGAAACCATAATAGATAGCGCGAGACAAAAAAAATATAACTTTTTTTTAAGGATCCATGGACTAAACCAAATTGGTTGCTGAGATATCGATGAACAAAGACAAAAGGATCCCTTTTCATTGAAAATCGGATATCTCAGCAAAAAATTGATATAGAGAGACCAAAAAAAAAACGAATTGAAGCTAAATAACCAAGCTAACTGACTTATATATTGGTTTAACTGAAAAAAATCCCAAACCAATGGCTCCTTAAAAAAAATGGAAATTTTTGTCTCGCGCTATTTCGTATGATTGCGTGATAGCCGAAGCTCACAAAAAAATTCTGTCCAAAAGTCCAAAAGCTCCCGAACCTAGAGACTTGAAACTTTAAAGTGTTCTTTATTTCATCTCGATATGACCATTTTTCACAAAGATACAGCTCTTAAAAAAAAACAGTAACAAAAAAGTTTTGTTCCCTTAATTTTTGGAGTAGTATAGTTCCTGAGATAAATGGCTGTGACAGACGGACAGACGGACAACCTAGCGATCCTATAAGGGTTCCGTTTTTCGTTTTTAAGGTACGGAATCATAAGAAGTGACAAATTATTCTTGCGTTTGGGCGCAATATAGATATATAGAACACTAATGGCAAATTGCTCGATATTAATAAACGGTGATTTCTAAATATTAAATAATTACAGCAATTACGCTGAACAAACTGATATACTTGTGGGTTTCTATAAATAATCCGGTTTATTGGAAAACAAGCCGCGAAGATGCAATGCTTCGCATTCCATGGAATACACTGTGGATCCACATATAATTTTTCCAGTGGATACTATTTTCAAAATAGGGAATATAACCGTTGCACACAGGTGAAAAAATACTGCTGCCAACAAAATAATACTTTCCCCTATAGGGTTAGGTACATTAAAATTAAAAACAAAAAAATATATAAAATTTTTTTTAATTTTTTTCCGTTATTCAAAAAAAAGTTTTTTTTTCAAAAAAAGTTTCTTTTTCGTAAAACGAAAAAAATATGTTTTTGAAAAAAATTGTTTTTACCCCATTTTACCCGCTTACCCCAACCCGATTTTTACGAAAAAACAATCCCAGCCTAGAACTTTGAATAATCAACCTGTGGTCCAAATTTGAAGTCTTTAGCCCGAAGCGTTCTCGAGTTATCGTGTTTACAAATTTCCCGGATACACAGACCGACAGACTGACCGACCGACAGACAGAAAATTTGGTTTTACGGAAATCATATTTTTTGGATATAAAACGTCCAGAAACCTAAAAAAAAAGCAATAAATATTTTTCGAAATTTTTGTACTAACGCAAGATTTTCCTTGGGGAAAGTAAAATAAGAATTTATGAAAAATTCGCATTTACTTTGTTTTATTTGGTTTATAATAATCAAATACACCGTAAATGTGGAAAATTAAAAATATTTTAAAATTTACTCAATTTTTGGCGAAATTGGGCATAAATTATTACTTTCCCCAAGGAAAGTCTTGCGTTAGTAAAAAATGTCGAAAAAATTGTATTGCTCTTTTACGTTTCTGGGCGTTTTATATCCAAAAAATATGATTTCCGTCAAAAAAAAATACTGTCTGTCGGTCGGTCGGTCTGTCGGTCTGTGTGTCCGGGTAATTTGTGAACACGCTTCGGGCTAAAGACTTTAAACTTGGAACACAGGTTGATTATCCAAAGTTCTAGACTGGGATTGTATTTCCTAAAAATCGGGTTGGGGTAAGGGGGTAAAATGGGGTAAAAAATTTTTTTTAAAAAACATTTTTTCAATTTATTTTTTGGAATTTTTTGAAAAACTAAAAAAAAATTATTTTGTTGGCAGCAGTATTTTTTTTATAAAATTTTATTTATACCATTCATAATTAGTATAAAGTATAATTGACGTATTTGCGTTATGAAATAAACCATTTTTCAAAAAAGAATTGTTTTTTTTTTAAGAAATTATGAAGAAAATTCTCATTTTAATCCTAACTGCTCCGCAAAAATATGTAGTCAAGTGAAGAATTTTATAAGCTTTAAAATGATGAATCACACGGACCCCTTTCCATTAATAAAATGTTTCCCCTTGCCCTTCTGCCACCATTTTGCCCCCTAGACATATAAAACATATTCTAAGAAATTATTTGGATCATGTGATTACGTGCAAGGGCGTATCCAGGGGGGCCCCATTTTAATTAAACAGGCCCATAAAAGAAAAAAGTAGTCTGTGCTGGGGTTGAGACCTAACTATTCTTATGTATTTTGGGATGCTGAATACGAATCTGTCATAAAAAAAGGCACTTCGTGGGCTTATTTTGTTTCTACACTGAAAAAACTGTCTGGACCCAAAAAAAAAAGTGGTCTGTGCTGTGGTTAATACCCACGGATTCTTATGTATTTTGGGATGCTGAACACGAATCTGCCATAAAAAAAGGCACTTCATGGGCTTATTTTGTATCTACTCTGAAAAAACTGTCTGGGCCCACAAAAAAAAGTGGTCTGTGCTGGGGTTGAGATCCACTTATTCTTATGTATTTTGGGATGCTGAACACAAATCTGTCATAAAAAAGGCACTTATCGGCTCATTTTTTTTTCTACACTGAAAAAACAACATGGGCCCACAAAAAAAAATAGTCGTCTGTGCCGGGGTTGAGACCCACCTATTCTTATGTATTTTGGGATGCTGAACACAAATCTGTCATAAAAAAGGCACTTCATATGCTCATTTTTTTTCTACACTGGAAAAACTGTCTGGGGCCACAAAAAAAAGAGTGGTCTGTGCTGGGGTTTAGACCCACCTATTTTATTGTTTTTGAGATGGTGAACAAGAATCTGCCATAAAAAATGTACTTCAATGGCTCATTTTTTTGGTACACTGAAATAATATGAGATTTTTACCATTTTAGACAGTTTTTTTAGTGTAGCAAAGAAATGAGCCCATGAAGTGCCTTTTTTATGACAGATTCGTGTTCAGCATCCCAAAATACATAAGAGTAGGTGGGTCTCAACCCCAGCACAGACCACTTTTTTTATTTTGTGGGCCTGTGTTATTTTCCAGATTTGGGAAAAAAATGTGTTGATGAATGATTTGATACCTTATATTTGTACTATGTTTTAAAATTTAAAAAATACAGCCCTAAAGAAAATTAAGTGTAAGATATTGTATTGTATCGTATATGCAATGTGCCACAATTTTTATATTATAGAAAAGTTCTAGCGAATTTTCCAACTAAACACTACGAAGAGTATAATAATCGCATCGAATCGAACAGAGCTTCCAAGATTAACATCCTCGAGCGGTATTTGAATTGAAAATACAGTGCTGTTCAAAATGCAATGATTATCACATATGCCTCCATTTTGTCTGATATATCATTTTCGATGAACTTTTTGATGCTGAACACGAATTTGACCTCCATTTGTTAAGTTTGGTTCGGGATTCTGAGATAAATGCTACTTAAAAAAAAATTAAATATCGTTGTTTTCAGCCCTAAACCCTTTTTTTCCAGAAACATTATACATCTGTAAGATGCACTTTTTAACGCAGATTTTAAAAATATTTTGTTTTTTTTTAGATATCTTTAACGGTTTTCGAAAAAAGTTCAAAAAACTTAAAAAAAGTTAAACGTTTTTTAAATGACTATTTCTCAGTTATTACTAAAGATTTGAATTTCTTTAATAGCTTCATTTTTTCATTTTTTAATACTCATTAATTATGTGAAAACGGAAAAACCACACCCTTGTTTCGAAAAACATGCTTTTCTTATGCTTTTTTAAAAAGTAATGAGTACAATAATAAAAACATGATCAAAAAACAATTTAAATAAAACCACCCCTAACTTCCTTTTCAAATATTACTTCTTTCGCAAAAAAAAAACTAAAAAAACAAAATACACTAAAATAAAGCTAATCCGATGTTAGTTAATGACCAGAAAGCCCTTACCAATTTAATCCCATTTATTTCAAGTATTAATCCAGACTTTGTTAATAAGCTTAATCCTTTTGTTAATTTTTTGTAATTATCCCTTCAGTTAAGCCCTTAGTTAAGCCTTTTTCTAGCATATAAAGTGAAAGAATTTCTGTGTAACCTCCTTCAGTTATTGTTTTTTATTTGAAAGTAAAGTAATTATTTTCATTTATGAGTTTTTTTTAACCCTTAATTTGGCAAACACTCTTTGGGATGAAGTATATAAAAAATATTTTAAGGGGAAATTTAGATACATCAATGTAAAACATTTATGAAAAAAATTATTAAAAAAAAAAGTCACGTGGCTTAATACTGACTTGTATCATGACTGACATTGCCAAATAATTTTTTTTTGCCAAATAATTTTTATCTAATACCTAGTATTAATGTTAGTTTACACTTGACATGTTAATCAATGAAAATGACGTTTTAATCATCCTGTAAACAAGTTGTGTAATGAAATTTCTAATCACCGAAAAGTGTCATTTTTTTGAAATGTCAAATAAATTTAGTGGAAATGTCATTTGTAAATTTGATTGATAAGTGTTTTTAAGAGGTATTTGATAAAATGATGTAAAGCACACGTGGGGTAAGTAACATTATTCACTCAAAAATTAACCCACTCGACCCAGGACCCTCATCAGTCAACTTTTTTTTCGTGAATAATATCCTACTTACCTCACTTGTACTGTAAATATCTATTTTTGTTATCTTAAAATTCATGTATCATATACTACACATTACCAAATTAAGGGTTAATAATTTTTTTATTATTATTTGTTACTTTTTTGTCTGCTTAATTTAGTATTATTATACTCATTAGGTGTGTATTGTGTTATTTTGTTTCTTTTTATTTTTCTTTCGTAAGGGGTAGTACTTGAAAAATATTTTATAAATATGTCTCAGTGCAAAAGCAACCCAAATAAGTTTTATTTCTAATTGTTTTGTTAAAAATAACCAAAAAAAGCGGGGTTTTCGAATTTTTTTAAAACAAGGGTGTAATATACAGGTCTCCCGGAAAATGGTACTTTGCCTCGACCTATAAATTAATAAGGTCTCGGAAAAGTTCAGAGTCGACCTGTAATCTACTATTGTAAAACACCTTTGTGCTGTAATTTTTACACGACTTAACCTAGGTCGGTTCGCTGCCACCGTTTAGCTGTGTATTTTTTTTTTCTATTACTACTAACAAAACTTTTAAGTATATGGTAACAATTTAATTGGTTGCCCTTAGTAGATTTCTGGTTGCAGCAACCAGAAAAATGGTTGTTCCTTATTTAACTATTGATCTGGTTGCCCCAACCAGATCTTTTTTTCAGTGTGTCCACCCTTTTTCCCGCTTATTGTATTATAAAACTAATTTATCAAAAAGTTCCACTCCCACATTGTTTTTACGGATTTGTAAAAGGCGTTCGATAATATAAGAATCATTTCCTATAAAAACAATAATCAACTTGATTAAATAAATAGTTTAGCATATAAAAAACAATTTAATATTAAGTCAATCAGGCGTATTAAAAATAAAATAATATTAACACTTTATTATTTGCATAAAATGCTATAAAATTAATTAAATTAATTGAATAAAATATTAATAATTATTAATATTAATAGTTTGAAAAATTAAACTTTCTATAGTATCGTCGTTACGAAAAACCGATGTCAGTGTAATATTTGTAACACGTGTGTAACATATTTCCGATCACCACTAACTGCTTTCTCAGAATCATGTCAATAAAATAAAAATCAATGGTTGTTTCAACAATAACAATAACAATTTCTGTATAAGGATAATTATAATTTTGCAAAATTATAATAATTATAATAATAATAATTTACCCGAGAATTTACCTAAAGGTTAATAACTTTATACAAAATTGATTAAAATGTATTAAATTTATTAAATTATTTATCTTTTAATTGTTTGTGTAGGTTGTATGGTTTTCTTAGTTATTTCAAACTTATTATACCTATAGCAATAGCAATAGCAATATATTTTAACAAAATATATCCTCAGAATAAATTGTAGAAATTGTAGTAATGTGCGCACATGTCGCCAAAAAAAATTTTTTTTGGGAGAGACAAAAATTTTCCTACTCATATTTAATGATTTTTTCAACTCCTCAAACGGGAAGATTTAGGTGATGACCAAAAAATCATCCAAATCTTCAAAAAGTCCAAACTTTTTTGAAAATATATATTTTTTTTTATTTTTATTTTTTTTTTTGTTTTTGGTTTTAATGAACTTAGGCCTACATGGGAAAGTATTATTTTGTTGGCAGCAGTATTTTTTTATATTTCTATTTATTTTTATTTAAATTATTTTGATTTCGACCACTTTAGTGGTTTAAACCAAAAAGTTTAATTTTGACCAGGCCGGTTTAAACCGGTTTAAACCACCCAGTTTAAATCATACTGGTTTCTTTCACCCAGTCCTGGCGAAGAAGCTAAGCTATCCTGATATTGCAATTCAAGTAGAAACATATATTATTAATATAAAAAGTCATCGGCGAATTTCCAGTGCTCGCATAGGCGCCGCGTCGATTCTATCGTTAACGCGAGGTTTTAATTATTTACATTTTTATTTTCTTCGAAAAACACCGATATATTTACATATTTATAGTTAATATGTATATTCAATATTGTTGTGTGTAACAAATTAGTCGTCAAATGTTTCGATTTAGTGACCTTTATAAAAATTTCCCTCATAATTCGGCAAAATTATTCCGTAAGCCTATGTTTCTGTGTTTATTTTCAACGTTGATGAGTCATAACTGAATTTATTCCGATTAATGGATATTAATATCAAAATATATTTTGAAGGCGAGCTGGGAGTTAGAAGAAAGGTGGGCAGGAAAGGTGAGTTTCAGTCCATGCACACCTCCTAAAATGTAATTGTTTTCAATCCGCTTAAAGCATTTTTTAGGCTTATATTTCTTAATAAGGGCTACAAAATGGCAACTGATTTTATTTGCACTTCCGGTTTCTCCGGAAACTAAAGCAATTTAGTTTTTTTAAATTTTATAATGACATCCAACAAAAAAAAAATTAATTAATTTTTTATTTATTAAAACTTTAACTTAATTGACTTAATTTCCGGCAAAAACGGAATTAAACGAAAAAAAGGACTACTTTTTGTAGCTCCTATAATAATTATTATAATTATATTAGCTCTTACATTTATAGAGCACCTAAAAGGTAAGAAAGTCCAAGACCCTTAGACCAAGGGGGTTGCCATTTGAAAAATATGAGTTATTAAGTTTTAATTTCAAAAAATTAAAGTAGAAAAAAATACTAATTTTTGGTTTGTATTTTTCCCACATTTACTTAGCAAATAAATTGGATTTTATTTATAAAAAAAAAAGGTAATGTATACCTAAAAAAAAATAAAAACATACTAAAAGAAATAAAAAGCTTTTAAATAATTTTGTTTAATGTAAATTTGTTTTTTGGATCCAAAAATTTAAAAATATACAGGGGTGTCATTAAAAAAAATTATTTAACTTAGTTTCCGTAAGCGCGAAAAAATAATTTTGCCATTTTGTAGCCACTGTTGAGAAGTATAAGCTATAAAAAAATTGCTTTCACCCGAATGAAAAAAACTTAATTTTAGGGGATGTCCATGGACTAAAACTCACCCGGTATATTCATAAAATGGAATAGTGCTCGCAAATAACAAATTGTGTAGAAAGTTTAGGGACAGAATTGGATACGGATAAAGTGGGATAAAGAACTGCCTCAAACCAGTCTTGTGAAAGATAACTGGATGAAAATTAGTTTTGTTTTGAAAAAAAAAACAGCACGAGTTCTTTTTGGATTACCTTGTATTCTAAGTTCATTAACCAGGAAAAAAATAAGTGTAATTTTCAATTTCTTCAGCGTTAAACTTTGTTTACAAATATTTAGGATCGGTAAATTAAAAGTGATGAGTGAAAGACATTTTTGATGTTAAGAGATAATTGCTGTTATATTAAAAAGCCAAAGTTAGACATAAACAATTTAGCAACCTTTCATCAGAAACGTTAAAAAGAGTTCCGCTGTTGAAGAACATCTTATAAACTAATAATTGGTTTCTTAAGATGGGTAATATTCTGTATAAGGCATTACTTTTCTTTTTATATTAAATAGGTGGAAAGCGGAAAAGATCATGAAGCTGAAGTTTGAAACGTTTTTTTGCATCGAAAATTCAAATAGTTTATTAAAGAACTTGTTCCATATCACGTTTTTAACGCACTAGTACCATTGGTTAAAGAGTTCTACTTAGTCAATGCTAGTACTTTAGAAAACTCGCCGCAAGCGGCTTGTTTTCTATAATTGTACTCGTGCGTTAAAAACGTATGTTATGAAACTAGTACTTTAATCAACGAACTAACAACTCTTCTTTCTAGAATACGCATACCGTTAATTTAAAGTATCGCCAACATCTCGATTTGTTTGTAAACAAATAGTAGGTATATTCAGGCCTGAACAATAACAATTACCAGTAACTGTTATTGTTGTCTCTGTTAGAACAAAGCTGTGCGAGTAATACAGACAAATGTATATGTTGGCTACGTTTTTTTTTCAGTTTTTACATATGAAATGCCTATTCTAGAGAGAAGGGTTATTAGTTGTTGACTTTAATATACTATTTGAATTTTCGATGCAAAAAAACGTTGCAAACTTCAGCTTCATAAAAGATCAGGGACTTTTCGCCATGGGGGTCTCCCTCAATGTTGGGCAGTTGGGAAAATTTGAATTGGTCTTTGCGAAAATTGAACTATGTAGTTGGGAATTTGGAGAGGCGATGACCTTTTTTTTAGTCGTAACTTTTTGTTCTTTGGGAAAATTGGGCCTTGTGGTTGGAAAGTTGGAAATTTGTCACAGGTTAGAACCTTTTTTTGTCGTTACTTTTTATTTGGGTAATAAACTTGTTGGGAAAATTGGATCTTGTAGTTGGAAAGGGGGGTATCGTATTTTGGGCTAAATCGCCTGCAACGATAAAACTTTATATGCTTTCAGCCCTTCTTATGTCCCGGAACATACTTTAATTAATTATTTTAATTACGAATTTTGACATAGGCTAATGAACGATTGGTAATCCGTTAATCGCGTTTAATTTTTAGCATCAAGTGTTTTAGTATAGTTATTTATTTATTTTCTATCTTTAATATGCCCTGGAATCGATTTTATATATTTTATAGTGATTGTATGGATGATGTGCAGTAAAATGACAAACTTGTGAAGATTATATTGGAGTAAGAAGTGAAATTTATGTTTTTTAATCATTCACAATGCTGATAAATTTTGATTTGGAAGCGACGAACACGTGAATATAAGTTTTTATACGTACAGAATTTTTTATATAGCGCATGCACAAATATAATTACAAATTAGAAAAAAACAGCGTTGTCAACAGAACGTATCCGTGGATACATTAAGAAGAAAAAGAAGACTGGGAATGGAATTATCCAGACCGCTTCACAAAGTGACCCATTCTTCTAGAATAATAAAAATACTAAATTTGTATTTTTATTATTCTAGAAGAAAGGGTTTGGACTTTGCACTTGTGAAGTGGTCTGGATAATTCCATACCCAGTCTTCTTTTTCTTCTTAATGTATCCAAATTCTATGAAAAGGCCATTGATGTAAAGAAGAAGAAGAAAAAGAAATTAAATATAGGTTTTGTCAACAGACTATTAAATAGTATATTACGCACCGAGTACGCGAACCTAGTTTGAAATGGTTTGCGTTGAGATGCGTATACTATTTTTCCTACGACCTAACACCTAAACATCAAAAAAACGCAAAAATTGACTAAAAATTAATTTGTCAATTTGAGGTTATGTGTTTGACGTCTACTCAGTCTCTGACAAATGAAGCAACGTAGTGCTTATTCGAACTTAAAAGGGCACAGCTCCGCTTATTTGACAGAAAACTTTCTGATTTTTTTGAGGTTATCCATTTACTATCCCTTTATACCGTGTCGTGTTAAAAAGATTTAAAGAAAAAATCCTTCGGCCTTAAAAAAATAAAAAAGCTTAGGAAACATATCTTTTTAAAAAATGGCTGTGAGCGACCTAGATTATTTTCAAAAATTCTAAAAAAAATCAGGGATGATACTCTTACCCCAATGAACAAATTTATGGGACGAGACCTCCAAATTTTTCAATTTGAAATTTTGCTGGGTCACCCTAATATACAGGGTGTATTTGAAATAGCGTAGGAAATTTTAACAGGTGATTCTACATGATAAAATATGACAAAAAGTTCCTATAAACATATGTCTAAAAATGCGTCATAAGGGAGCTACGCCCCTTTGAAATTGCCTAAAAAATCGGTTTTTATTTAATAACTCAGGAACCCTTTGAGATATATTAACGACGTTTTGCACGTAAATTAATCCTAATGGAGATCTCTACAACTAGAATTATGAAACAAAAGACGTCTACCCTATCTCTATCTCATTTGTGCTACACTTTCCAGCCAACCAAATAAATACTGTATTTGTTTTTCATACAACAAATACAGTATTTATTTGGTTGGCCGGAAAGTGTAGCAGTGAGCGGCACGAACGAACATAGCTAATGTGAATCTGTAGAATAAGATAATTCTACTAAAATTTAGATGGCGCCAGTAATTTCTTTAATTAAAATAATATAGTTACACTTTTCGCCCGGCCAAGTAAATATTGTATTTGTTCAACAAAGAACAAATACAGAATTTGTTTGGTTGGGTGGAAGTGGGAGTGTATGTATGTCTTCTATCCTTTTTGGGTAGAACTTTTGTCCCTGTCTAATCTAACGGGAGAAATCGCCATAAGGCCCATCTTTGTATGTCATTTTCACGTACTTATTTAAACCAGGGGTGTGCGAAACGGGGGGGCCTTATCAGTTTTTTGTCCCAAACTTTTTTCTGTGTAACTTTTTTGCAATTTTATTTTTGAAATATGAATCCTCAGGTCAAAATACATAAAAAAGGTACTCTTGTTGTAATACTGTAGGATTAACCGTTTTCGAGAAACGTTCATTTGAAGGTGAAATTTCACGGTTCGAGGACGAAAAATTAAATACTAAAATGTCGAAAACCAAAATTTTAATGATGCAGTGTTATTCTACATCAAAAACTAAGAAAAAAAGTTTCCATACATGTAGGTGGAAAAAACGTTTTTAAAGCTACCATAGTCCTTTAAAAATGATGCATATTTAGGTGACCATAGCTCCATTAGGATTGATTTTTGGAAGTACGTGTATATGAGGTTTTTTTCTTAGTTTTTAATGTACATTCACCCTGCATCATTAAAATTTTGATTTTCAACATTTTAGTATTTAATTTTTCGTCCTCGAACCGTGGAATTTCACCTTCAAATTAATTTTTCTCGAAAACGGTTAATCCTACAGTATTACAACAAGAGTACCTTTTTATGTATTTTGACCTGAGGAATCATTTTTCAAAAATAAAATTGCAAAAAAGTTACACAGAAAAAAGTTTGGGACAAAAAACGGATAAGCCCCCCCTCCCCCTGTTTTGCACACCCCTGGTTGAAATAAGTACATGAAAATAACACATAAAAACGGGCCTTGGTAGGATTAGTTGACGTGCAAAACCTCGTTGATATATCTCAACGGGTTCCTGAGTTATTAAATAAAAACCGATTTTTTTAGCCACTTTCAAAGGTGTAGCTCCCTTATGACGCATTTTTAGACATATGTTTATAGGAACTTTATGTCATATTTTATGATATAGAATCATCTGTTAAAATTTCCTACGCTATTTCAAATACACCGTGTATATTCGTGCATTAAGAGAAGAGGAATGGGTTGAAACTTTACCCTTGGCCCCATAGGAAAAATACATGTTTTTGCTTGGTATTCAATTGACACATCAATGTGCAAAAATATTTTTATTTATTTTTGGTTGAAAAACTAAATATTACAAACTGATTACATGGGCACTTCTTTTTAAGCAAAAATATACTACTACCTACCTACCTACCTACCTACGCATTTGAAATATCTTCTCTAACTTTATTTATCGACCAAAGGTCGAAACGATATTCCTTAAAGATAAACCAATGATTTTTTTATATTTAACAAATAAAACATTAGGTACCTCAAAACTAAAATTATTAGTTAACTCAAAACTAAAATTATTTTCCCAAAATTACTAATAGGAGCGATTATAGCTGCAGAATAATATATGTATATCGAGATTATAATCAAAAGCACAAAATGATGAGGTGTATTTATTGCAAAAAACACAAAAATAAGATGGTGATGGTCTTTGTTTTGTCGTCACTTTTTATTTAGTTAAATTAGGACCTTGTAGTTGGGAATTTCAGGAGGTAATGAACTCTTTTTAGTGCCTACTTTTGCGTGTCACAGTTGGAAAACTCGAGGCAGATGGATTGAAAAAAAAATAAATAAACACTTTAAACTGGGCTTTAAACTATATTTTACTAAATGGAGACGCTATTATTTATTGCTTACCCTATAAAAAATCAGATTCAAACAGATTGAAAATAATCTGTTTGAATTTGTTTGAATCCGTTTTTGGAATCGCATTTGCAAATTAAAACGGATTAAAAATATTTTATTTTTAATTTTTATGAATCCGAATCAATTCGCAAAAAAACGGATTCAAACCTTTATGCTATACAGGGTGTATTTGAAATAGCGTAGGAAATTTTAACAGGTGATTCTACATGATAAAATATGACTAAAAGTTCCTATAAACATATGTCTAAAAATTTGTCATAAGGGAGCTACGCCCCTTTGAAATTGGCTAAAAAAATCTGTTTTTATTTAATAACTCACGAACCCTTTGAGATATATTAACGACGTTTTGCACGTAAATTAATCCTAATAAGGCCCATCTTTGTATGTCATTTTCACGTACTTATTTAAACCAGGGGTGTGCGAAACGGGGGGGCCTTATCAGTTTTTTGTCCCAAACTTTTTTCTGTGTAACTTTTTTGCAATTTTATTTTTGAAATATGATTCCTCAGGTCAAAATACATAAAAAAGGTACTCCTGTTGTAATACTGTAGGATTAACCGTTTTCGAGAAAAGTTCATTTGAAGGTGAAATTTCACGGTTCGAGGACGAAAAATTAAATACTAAAATGTCGAAAACCAAAATTTGAATGATGCAATGTTATTCTACATCAAAAACTAAGAAAAAAAGTTTCCATACATGTAGGTCGAAAAAACGCTTTTAAAGCTACCATAGCCCTTTAAAAATGGTGCATATTTCACGGCGGGTCCAAAACCGGTTTTATTAAAAATTTCACCTCCATCCAAAACTGATGTCAATTCTTGTTAAGGGATCGAATACGAGTAGAATAAACCAAAAATTAAAAAAATCGTAGGAAGAAATTTTGAGTAATATCGATAAACGTCTGTTTTTGGATACTTTACAGCTGTTAAATTATTCTCTTGCCTTTTGAAGTACTGAAAATTAATTAAAACCCCTTGTATATCATACTACTGGAAAGCTATTAAAATGAGCTTTCTTTTGATATATAACATAATAACAAAGAGCAACGCGGGTTGCCTACTCTAGACCTTTTAATAAGTTTTCATAAAAAAATAGTTATATTGTAAAACTTAACAGGTTGTTTTAAAAACAGAAATACTAAATTAAGAGGAGATGCTACACCGAAAAATGTAAAAAAAAGTTCCTATAAAGATTTGTCTGTAGATGTGTCCTAGGGAGTTACGGCCCTCCGAAGTGTCCGTCCGTCCGTAGGGTTTTTATTAATTATCTCTGAAACCCTATAAACTACACCAACGAAATTTTGTACATACCCTTATATAATAAAGGCAATCATCCTATGTAATTTTGATTTTATAATTTTAACCAGAGGCGTGAAAAATAGGGGACGCTTTTGCCCCAAACTTTTTTTATTGCTTTTTTTGAAATTTTTCCAATTAAATATGTTTCCTTACTTTAAAACACATAAGAAAGGTACTCTTTATGTAATACCAAACACGGCGCACGGTGGGTCCAAAACTAGTTTTTATAACAATTTCACCTCTATCCAAAATTAATGTTAATTCTTATTAAGGGGTCGAATACGAGTAAAAAAAACAAAAATAAAAAAATTGATGGAAGAAATTTTGAGTAATACCGAAAAACTTGCTTTTAAATATTTTTGTAGGTATTAAATTATTCTCGTGTATTACTCAAAATTGTTATAAAAACTAGTTTTGGACCCACCGTGCGCCGTGTTTGGTATTACATAAAGGGTACCTTTCTTATGTGTTTTAAAGTAAGGAAACATATTTAATTGGAAAAATTTCAAAAAAAGCAATAAAAAAAGTTTGGGGCAAAAGCGTCCCCTATTTTTCACGCTTCTGGTTAAAATTATAAAATCAAAATTACATAGGATGATTGCCTTTATTATATAAGGGTATGTACCAAATTTCGTTGGTGTAGTTTATAGGGTTTCAGAGATAATTAATAAAAACCCTACGGACGGACGGACACTTCGGAGGGCCGTAACTCCCTAGGACACATCTACAGACAAATCTTTATAGGAACTTTTTTTACATTTTTCGGTGTAGAATCTCCTCTTAATTTAGTACTTCTGTTTTTAAAACAACCTGTTAAGTTTTGCAATATAACTATTTTTTTATGAAAACTTATTAAAAGGTCTAGAGTAGGCAACCCGCGTTGCTCTTTGTTATTATGTTATATATCAAAAGAAAGCTCATTTTAATAGCTTTCCAGTAGTATGACATACAAGGGGTTTTAATTAATTTTCAGTACTTCAAAAGGCAAGAGAATAATTTAACAGCTGTAAAGTATCCAAAAACAGACGTTTATCGATATTACTCAAAATTTCTTCCTACGATTTTTTTAATTTTTGGTTTATTCTACTCGTATTCGATCCCTTAACAAGAATTGACATCAGTTTTGGATGGAGGTGAAATTTTTAATAAAACCGGTTTTGGACCCGCCGTGATTTAGGAGACCATAGCTCCATTAGGATTGATTTTTGGAAGTACCTGTATATGAGGTTTTTTTCTTAGTTTTTAATGTACTTCGCCCTGCATCATTAAAATTTTGGTTTTCAACATTTTAGTATTTAATTTTTCGTCCTCGAACCGTGGAATTTCACCTTCAAATTAATTTTTCTCGAAACGGCTAATCCTACAGTATTACAACAAGAGTACCTTTTTTATGTATTTTGACCTAAGGAATCATATTTCAAAAATAAAATTGCAAAAAAGTTACACAGAAAAAAGTTTGGGACAAAAAACTGATAAGCCCCTCCCCGTTTCGCACACCCCTGGTTGATAAGTACATGAAAATAACACATAAAAACGGGACTTGGTAGGATTAGTTGACGTGCAAAACCTCGTTGATATATCTCAAAGGGTTCCTGAGTTATTAAATAAAAACCGATTTTTTTAGCCACTTTCAAAGGGGCGTAGCTCCCTTATGACGCATTTTTAGACATATGTTTATAGGAACTTTTTGTCACATTTTATGATGTAGAATCATCTGTTAAAATTTCCTAAGCTATTTCAAATACACCGTGTATGTAGATATAGCATAAAAATTTGCCGAGTCCGTGGTCTAAAGAAGCCCGCGGCCCGCGGAAAGCATCCAAACCATTGAAAATCGTATAATGTGTATACAATTTCCTTTCGGTAATTTACTTTACATACATCATCTAGATAAGCTTATATCGACTTTTTTTATGCAAACGTCGGTGAGAAGCAATTCAAAATTTGAATACGCATTTGCGAATTAAAACGGATTAAAAATATTTTATTTTTTATTTGTTTGAATCCGAATGCAAATGCAAATGCTAATTGAAAATTACTTTTTAATTCGCAAAAACGGATTCAAACAGGTTCAAACGAATTAAATCAGATACGCATTTGCAAATAGTTGCTAATTGAAAATGATATTTTGCATATCCATATTTTTTTTTTTTTTCGAGAAAACAAACATTTTTTAAAAACAAAAAAAAGTAAATCGATTTTTTTTCAAAATTTGTTTTATGCATGTTCCAAGTATCTAACCTAGCAATGACAGCGTCGACATGACAGACCCATTAGTGAAAAATGATTTAAAATGTTTATTTACTTTGAAAAATAGTTTTTTAAAAAAATCATTTTTGTCTGCCCCAGTAAATGAATACTTTGATCCGACCAGTGCTAATAACTATAGTTTTAACCCCTTTCACTTCAACCCTTGCATATAATATAAAATTTGTCATTATACCTTAGGGAATGGTAATTATTCCAAAGGGAACATCCCTAGCACTTCAGAAATTAGTTGAAGTATTCTTGAACTTTTTAGCTTTAGAAAATATATAATATTTCTGATGACAAAAATAATAACAATAATAATAATAATAATTATTATAGCTATTTAATGGCTCTTTATCTACATAAAAGCTTTATAAACATAAATTGTATATAAAATGTGTAGATATGAGGAAGAAAAACAGTTCTTTGTATTCATTATGATTTAAATGAAAGTAAAGACAGTTTTTTTAATCTTTTAAGTGAAAGTAAATTATCGTAAACTTTCCTCATATCTTAAAATGATTTAATAATAAAAGACATTTTAGGTGGCTTACCTTCTCCTCTGTTGCAGACAGATTTTCGGGCGGGCTTGGCATTTTTTCCAGCAAATTTGCATTCCCTTAATTCAAAATCGAATAAAACACAAAATGTTTTTCTGTCTTTCTCACGATTTATGAATGAAAGTAACACTGATTTTTTGTACTTGTAAAAAGCTCGATTTCTACTATTCCTTACACTAAAATTTCCTTAAATATATTATCACAATCACTAAAATATTTAAAAAATATATTGATATAAAAATTCAATGTATCAAAAGTCAGCCATAAGTAAACAATAATGACATTTCGTAATTGTGGCGCCATCTAGATTACAGTAGCAGAATTTAAATATATGTCAAAATTTATTGGTTATCTAAACAAATCACCTGCAAAGAAAATATATATCACCTGATTGCAAAATTAATTTTATTTGCTTAATAAATAATAATTATGACGACAGAATATAGATACACACGTAAGGATAAGATTAATAAGCTTATTGATTTAATATAACCTCAAAAAATAAAAATGCTAAAATTTAGAAGTTTCTATCGTATAATTAGACACAAATCAAGTCAAAAAGTGCCTGAGATTGCAAATCCATCTGCATTTAGTAATGGACTTAAAGCTGCCTTCGGAAAACATTTATTTTTGACGAATACATTGAGCAATGGTGTTCTTATGTTCATTGGTGATATAGTACAACAAGAAATCGAATACAGGCAGAAAAAACTTCCCAAAAGATATGACATGGAGAGATTATGTAAGCAAAATACCATATAGGGTTTCTAAATTAACCAATATATACTGTTGTCACAAAACTAACTGGCACCTGTGAGCTGAGACAAGGGAAAGAAAAGGTAAAATACAGCATTTAAAGTATAGGTGACCTTGAATTTTATACATTTCACAGAGGTGCCAGTTCATAAAATGTACACAGTACATACACTGAGATAAACCATGTTGGTGCTTGTATTATGTAGACGATAACCATTTCTTTTACGTTTTAGGTAGAATGTTTGCGGTGGGTCTTCTGCAAGGCCCCTTACATCACTACTTCTACATTCATTTACACAAACTTTTACCAAGGCGAAATTTATCTAGTATACTTAAAAAAATTATGCTAGACCAATTTGTAATGTCTCCAATATGTATTGTTACATTTTTTTACTCAATAGGATGTTTGGAATTGAAAGATTTGGATAAATGTACATTAGAGCTCAGAAATAAGTTTCTAGAAGTATATATGGTACGTAAATCGACATATTGTTTGTTAGTCTTTAAAGATTTTAATATTGGCTCATGATAAACAAATGGACAAAGAAATTGTTTTTTTTTTTGGTTCAAATAATTAAAAATACCTATGGATATTAAGAATTTTTACCTGGGAATCTTAAAGAAATATACCTTTTTTCAAAAAAAAGAATACAGTTTTTATAAAAATGGGCCATTTTTTAAAGAAGTAACCCAAATAGTGAAAAAATATTTATGTATTTTATATATAAATAGGCCTTTGATAATTTAAAAATTAAAAATGTGCCTAAATAAGAAAATAATAAACATGTTTTTTTTACACCTATTAGACAGTGAAATACTCTTAGTGAGAATTCCTTAAAACCATGGTCGGATTTAGGGGGGGCTATGGGGCCATGCCCTCACAGCAAGATATATAAGCATAGAACTACCTTCAAAATTATATTTTTGGTGAAGGCGCGATTTTTTTCCTTATGGATGCCCCCCCCCCTCCTAAAAATGAAATAAATCCGCCCCTGCCTAAAAATCCCCTGTAATTCTTAAATGCCTATATAATTATGCTTTTTTTAGATGGACTGGTGTGTATGGCCCCCAACTCAATTTATTAATTTTTATTTAATACCAATTAAGTACCAAGTATTGTATGTTAATGCAGTTACAATGATCTATAATGTATTTTTGTCATACATTAAACATAGGGAAATAAATACCAAATGTATAACTAATGTAAAATGACACCTTTTTGGGTTATTAAAACAAAAATCAATTTAAATATAGTTTCACCTATGATTCTCAATATAGTTAAGCACCATTTTTATCTGTTATTGTTTATAAATTTTATTTGTATAGATGTTATATTTTCAGATTTTATTTTTATTGACAACATATTGTCATTTTATACCAAATGAAATAAAGAAGTTATATATTGCCATAAATCTACCATTTCTTATTGCTTAATCCCAATAAAAATCAATTTTCTTTATTTTAAAGAAATATGAATGTTTTTGAATTTTTATACTTTTAAAGGTAGGCAACTAACAATACATTCGCTGTTTTGTTAGTTGCGTCAGCAGTATTTCGACGAACTAGTCTGTAATATTTTGGTTTGCGCCTTTACTAAAAGAAAAATAAATCTTGTACAGATCCGTACGCGAGTAAGATTTGTAATAAATGTGCAAAAAGTGATATATACAGTGTAGCCCCGGATCGACTTGACAATACCACAAAATGACCATTTTTTTAAATATTTTGGTAGTTTTCTATTGTTTAGGTTTATTTCATTGTATTAAACCTAAAAATATACAAAAGAAATCAAATCTGAATTTTTTTCCAAAAATTTCAATTTTTTTTACCTGACGCGTCCGGACATGGAGATAATACCTTTCTATGATTTGATACCCCATATTTGTACTATATTTTAAATTTTAAAATATACAGCCCTAAAAAAAATAAGTTTAAGATATTGTATATGCAATGCGCCACTTAAATTTAATTTTTTCCGCAAGGTCGCAACACTTTTTTGAAAAAATGTATTTAAATCATTTAGAAGACACTATATAAGCTTTATAAATATTCAACATTCGACGCTTTATGATTTTTTCCGTCTTTTTGGGATTTTTTACCTATGTGCTTCAGAGTAAAAGGGAGGCTCCTGCAGGGATGCTTCCATGGGGGTGGGGGTGGTCCTTTCCACTCGCAGGAGCCTCTCTTTTGCTCTGACGTTCTCAAATGTGTTTCACAAAAAATAAAAACTTTATTTTTATTAAAATTTTAAAGGGTCGTCACTTCCTTAGAGTTCGTTTCTGGAACTATGTTCCTATAGCTGTTTTTCATGTTTTTTTTATACCGTGTATATGTTTTTAATTTTTTAACCTTTTTTAAGTACATATTTGGGAAAATGCAGTTAAGACAGATCAATCCTTTTTTTGCGTTATTATTAAAGCTATCGAAATACTATTTTTTAAATTATTATAATTTTACTTTAGGCTGTAAGTAGTATTTAAATGTAAAATATGTTTTATCACACCACAGACAAGCTTAACAAGCTTCGTGATTAACCTATGTAGTTCGTTTGATTAAATAAACTACATATTATTATTATTATTATTAACGCCAAAAAACAATTAACCTATCTTAGCTGGGACACCCTGTATTATACCACTTGCTGTGAATAGTATAATGGAATGCGTAGCATTACATATCTTCACGACTTCTTTTTTTATCGAAGTGGCTATTTTGACGTCCAACGTCACATGACCTAATTCCTTGGTTTGTTTTGGTTTTTCGTTTGTTTGGTGTTATTTAAACGAGGAGAATACCATTCTGACAAAAAATATACCTTAAAGGTTTTAAAAACCCTAAAAATCATCCTACTGGACATGTGGGCTCGCTATTTTTACGTCCAACGTCAAATGACCTAATTCTTTGGTTTGTTTTGTTTTTTTTTTCGTTTGTTTGGTGTTTTTGATGCTTCTGCGGGGGCGTAGCCCCCCTATTCAAACGAGGAGAATATAATTCTGACTAAAAATATACCTTAAAAGCTTTAAAAACCCTAAAAGTCGGCCAAAAAAAATACTGGACGTGGAAATAGCTGCGTGGACGTCGGACGTTCAAATAACCGCTTCCTTTTTTTATTTGAAAGAAGAAAAACCAGCCAGTCTTGAAGGTACTTTTTCATAAAAAAAATAATCATTGATTATAATCAATATATTATAATATAATGAATAATTTTCTTGATGTATTTTCTACAGATATTGCTCTAAACAATTTTTTACATTTTAGGTTTCTTTGTGTTTTTTTTTTACCTTTTAGGTGGTTTTCAATTTTTTCTTCAATTGTGAATAATAAAAAAGTTATGTCCATAAACATCTTTTTACATTTTGGTCATGTCATATAATATGTTTTGTGTAATTTTTTTTTATCTTTAATATGATTTTAAAATTTTCTATTGTACTATAGTACAATAGAAAATTAGGTATACCTATGGCAAAAAAACCATTTTTATCCCTTCCCCGCAACCGATTTTACTCAAATACGAACTTTTCCAAGATAATATAAAAAAACATCTGCATGCCAAATTAAAACTCTAGCTCAAAGTAAAAAGTTATTGTGGATTTATACATACAAACAGACGTCATTTTACGCTTTGCTCATTTTGATATTTCTCGACGTTTTGGAAGAAAATATGATTTAATAAAAAAAATCTCACTTATGAGAAAGTAAAAATTGGTTTGCTAAAACATAATACATTAAAAAAATACATTAAAAATACATTAAAAAGTCCAAACCTAGTGCTGATAACAAAAAAATATTAATCCCTAGATTTAGATTTTTTGCAAATAAAAATATCTCAATCAACCTAATGGGGTTGGTATATACAGGATGTCCAGTAAATGATGTCATTAATTTTAAGGGGAGATTCTGCATATGGAAATATGAAAAAAAGTTCCTATTAACATATGTCTAAAAATGCGTCGTAAGGAAGCTAAGCCCCTTTGAAAGTGGCTAAACAATTCGGTTTTTATTTAATAACTCAGGAATGCTTTAAGGTACAGCAACGAGGTTTTGAACGTAAACTAACCTTAATAAGGCCCATCTTCGTATGCTATCTTCATGTTCGTA
The DNA here is from genome assembly GCA_958510825.1 of Brachypterus glaber. Taxonomy (NCBI): domain Eukaryota; kingdom Metazoa; phylum Arthropoda; class Insecta; order Coleoptera; family Kateretidae; genus Brachypterus; species Brachypterus glaber. The sequence continues at coordinate 5,414 of CAUEHQ010000246.1, read as the reverse complement.
TTACGGGTGTGCGAAACTGGGGGGCCTTATTAGTTTTTGTCAAAAACTTTTTTCTGTGTAACTTTTTTGTGATTTTAAAAAGATTAAAAAGGTACTCTTGTTCTAATACTGTAGGATTAACCGTTTTCGAGAAAAATTAATTTAAAGGTGAAATTTCACGGTTTGAGGACGAAAAATTAAATACTAAATTGTTGAAAACCTAAATTTTAATGATGCAAGGTGAATGTACATCAAAAACTAAGAAAAAACCTTCCTGAGTTATTAAATAAAAACCGATTTCTTTAGCCACTTAGGGCCTTAACTCCCTTACGAAGCATTTATAGACATGTTTATAGGAACTTTTTTTCATATTTTTCCATGTAGAATCGCCCCATAAAATTAATGACATCATTTACTGGACAACCTGTATACCGGGTAAGTTTTATTTATGTCCACCCCCAAAGTTAAGATTTATCTTCATTCGATAAAAACTAAACTTGGGTGATTTATATAAATTTATATTGGCTATAAAATGGCAGATTCAATTTTTTTGTTTCACTTCCGGTTTCGTCGGAAGTGTCATAAATATGTTTTTTTTTAAATAGAGCACCCTGTAATTTTTTACATTATTGAATTCAGCCAATATAAAAGCCGTATAAAAAACTGTTTCTTAGTTTCTTTTTTTCGTTGTGTATCTTGTTTTTATACGATAAGAATAAAAACGGAAAAAAAGTTAAAAAAATAGGTTTTTATACATAGAACTATCAGCTTTATCAAAGCGTTATAAGGCGTGCGTGCCTGCAAAGGGCCTCTCACTTGCACACACATTTTTCACATGTCAAAGCATGTAAGCATTTGAGTTTTAGGGCATTTTTTACATTTTAACTTCCCTTACACAAAATCCAGGGAATAATTGGCCAAAATATCACGGATAATTACAAATTTTTCCCTAAATCTGAGGATTTTCCAGTAATCAAATTACATTTCAGTGACATTTTCGCCAGTTATTCCCTAGATTTAGTTTAAGAGTTTAGGCCATGAATGCAGAATGTGCAATATGGCCGCCCTTTTACCGTAGTAAACAATATTTGAATTAAAATTTTTGTGCAGTTGCATTCTGAGCCGGCTTTTGCACGACGCTGAGTAAACCCCCGCTTTAGGGTGCCAGCTTGGAGGGGCGCCAGTAAGGGGCGTTTTTCATTAGACATTAAATTTTTATTTAGTTATCAACATTTGCCGTTGGGGTAAAGCCTTTTCAGAGGCAATGACCTTTTTTTAGTCATCACAGTTTTCCGCTAGGGTAAAGCCTTTTTCAGAGGTTTTTTTTTAGTCATCAGAATTTTGGGATTTCCTTGCATCACCCAGAGCCGGATTAACAGTGCAGTGGGCCCTGAGCCGCATAATTTCTGGGGGCCCCCTATTATCAACTTTTAAACCTAGGTTATATGCCTATAATAGGCATAATAATAATAATAATAATTGTAGTTGTTACTACTTCCATTTGGAAAAGGCACTGCTCGTTATGGTGCCCTTATCGTTCTTGGGGGATTATAAATAAATAAAGTATAAACTATTGTATGAGGCTTTTCTATAGTTGGGCCTATAGATGGTATGTTTTGTTTTAGATTTTGAGCATAAGAATGGTTAAAACAGGCCCCTTGAAGGTATAATTCCCGAGTAAAAAAATAACAAATGCTATTTTGGATACATTGGAAGGCTTAGTCTCCATATTTCTTTGGATCTTTAAGGGTATTTTCTAAGCGTCGATGATCATGATGATTTTATGCATTATGACTATTTTTTAAATATTTAAATTTTTACCCAAAAAGTCTTGGGTGGGCCCCCCCGGTCGGTGGGCCCTGGGCCTCTGGCCCAACCGGCCAATAGGTTAATTCGGCCCTGGCATCACCTCTAAATAGGGCATCTAAACCAGACGCTTGCTTCAGGCCGCCGAAATGCTAAGGCCGGCTCTGATTGCACGTGCAATACTTTGGCACTGTTACGTTGGGATAAGTGCTGAAGGCAATGCGAAAATCAGTATGAGACTTGAAACTCGTCCATTAAAACTGCTAAATTTGAATATCGACGCCTCAAAAAGTGTCGGTACTTTTGCCGGCGATTTTGTCATCGATTTACGCCGAGTTTTAAGCCAGGGCTACTAGATCATAATAGATTGTTAACGGCTGGCCGACGTACGCTTTCGTTTTCCGTGTTGCCCGATGCTCTATTGTTTTCATATACCTGTTGATTGTCGGTGATTTGTTTGGTTTAACTGAATTTGTGCATTCCATGAAACTAAACTATAACGAAGTGATAATTTTACATGTTTAGTTGTGATTTAACTGTTCTAATCTGTTGATGTAAGAAGCTGGGTATTTTTTAAGGTAAGCTTTCTGTAGGAAAATAAGGTTAGAATGACTTGTCCAAACGTTAAGTGAATGTCATTTGAATGTTAGATTCCTAACGTTAGGGTCTAACGTTAGAATAACGTTTATATAACTTTGGGATTTTACCAAACGTTAGATAAATGTTATTCTTAAGTTCAGCTGAATGCATAAATCGGACATTTATAAATGTCCAACTTTTTTTTTAATTTATATATACTTTAAAAAAAGTTGGAAAACACGTTTTTCTAATCGGTTTGTTTTGGTTTCAATTTCTAAAACATCCGAATCAGTCCTGACCAATAGAGCCTTAAATTTTTTGTACCACGTGATAAAAATTCGAATCTTTATTGGAATTTTTTAAATTAATTGTAATATTCATAATATTAATAAATATCAATTAACTCAGACGTTACTTAGAAGTTACTTGGAAGTAACGCTCGCCACGATTAAAGTAACTCAAAAATTTGGAGTTTATCGGACTTCTCCTTTTAATAACATTAATAACACCGACCCACAAAAATTCTTGGGTGTTTTTTGAGGTTATGTCAAAATCCTGACGTGTAGGGGTTAAACGGATTGCGGATTCAGTTTCAGCGGGAAAAAATACATAGGAATATCATATTGGAATCCAAGACTCAGACTTTGTGGGCCTGTGTAATTTATAGGAAATGCAACAGGCTAACGACCGAGGTGTTTAAAACTTTTTTGTTTCTAAAGGGATTTTTTTCAAAAACAATAGGGTTCGTTCTCTTATATAACTTGATTTTTCCTGAAAATTTGAGGTCGATAGGTTATTTTGCTCTTAAGATATCGTGTTTTTTTCCGGAGTTTCTGAGGGGCCCGAGTGGGAGTGATGAGCTTTTTTTTAGTCAAAAACTTTCAAAAATTTTTGGGGGCCCGGATATTATATTTTTCTGGGGGCCCGGTTGGGGGTGATGAGTTTTTTTCTTTTAGACATCAAAATTTTTCAGGAGGTAAAAAAAATTGGGGCACCCGGATGATTTTTCAGAGGCACGGGTGGGGGCGTTGGGCTTTCTTTTTAGATAAAAATTTAAATTCTTTTTCTTGTTCTTTGTGTATTATATATTGATTTTAATCTTGCACACAGTGAAAAAACTCAAAATTATAGAGCCAACGTTTCGCCCCTTATTGTTGGACCGAAACGTTGGCTCTATAATTTTTAGTTTTTTCACTGTGTTCTTAAAAGCAAGATAAAAATCAATATATTTAGATAAATTGGGTGGCCCAAATTTTTTTGGGTAGATGAGCTGTTTCTTTTTTATGGTAGGTTACTACCCCCGGGCCCCGATTTTCTCTCGACAGCCCTGTTTAATACTCTTTTAGTCATGAGACTGCGAATAGTATAATAAGCAACAAATATTTTACAAGTTCTTAAGAGTTCTAAAGCTTAAATTTTATAGATCAATACATTAGGAGCTTATGACAAATTATAAAACATTTTGTTGACATTTTCTATAAAAAGGATCTGATATTTTTTTTTCTAATCCTATGTCTGTAAAGATTATATTAATTTTCGACCCTTTACTGTACGGCTTCAGAATAAACTTTACCAACTTATTAAGTAAGTTCCTACTAAGAACGAAACCGTTTGACGCTAACAAACCAAATATTATTTTACCACAAGAAAATGGGGCTGGTTGAGACAAATAGCCCATTTTCCTCTAAATACGTATACGGGGTGATCAATAACTGGGATGCAAAACTTAAGAGGTGATTCTATATCCAAAAATATGAAAAAAAGTTTTTATAAAGGTTCGTCCGGAAATGAGCCCTAAGGGAGCTACGGCCCTTCGAAGATTATTGAAGTATTGAATGGGGAACAAATAAGAGCATCAATAAAATTTTAATGCTGCAGGGTGATTCTTCATTTAAAACTGAGCAAAAAAGTATTTTCCACCAAAATACCTATGATAAATTTAATATTAAAAAGTAGCGTTTTTGGTGGCACAAAATGTTACTTTCTCTTAATTGCATTTTTTTTTTAAACGGTAGCTCCTACAGTGTTACACTGTATGACATTTTTGATGTATTTTTACACATAAAAAAGTTTGGGGCAAAAATGTGTTAAGCCTCACATTGTTGTCCGTCTAGGCACGCCTCTGGATAAATTCAAAAAAATAAATTAACATAAACTTATTGCCCTTATTAATACTAGTATACGTGCAAAAGCTTGTCGCTCTAGCTTAAAGGGTGCCAGAGTTATTAATTAAAAACCTTATTTTTATTACAATTTTAAAGGGCCCTAGCTCCCTTAGGGCTCATTTCCGGACCATCACCCTGTATGTGGCCGCTTATAAGCTATATTAGTATAGTCACCCACGGGGGCGTCTAAATAGCACGAGCAAGTCGGTCTCCCAGCCAAATGCTCAAAACAAAAGCTTTTTTTCTAGAGGTGACGACTTTTTACTAGTCATCAAAGTTTCTACCAGGGGTAGCTTTTTTTAATGTTTGATTGTTTTTAGTACTATTATTTTTTTTTCAACGCCCAATCACAAGCGCTAACAGGTCTGAAAACTGGTTAGCAAATGGTCGTTGGCCGACAGCTGGCCGCATTCTCCTAGAGCTCACGTGTCGCTCAAGCAGCTTCCTCGCATGCCGACTTGCGGCCGTCACGCGTCAAAACATACCCAAAGTAGGCCAGATAAGTTCCCACTTAAAACTTGTAAATGGTAGGTGTAAAAATTACTAAATTCTCAATTCTTTATCAAGAGTCAACGGCGTGACTCTCGTCTTGTCTTGAATTACTTTATTATCTTGATTATTTTTCGAAATGTAGACAAGACAAGACTAGTAACTAATCTCGATCCTTGTAAAACGCTATCTGTAATAGTTTTAAATTGGGGATGGTTTTCTTTGTTTCTTTTTTGTAAGTTTTTATTTGATTGTATCTAAAAGCACCACTTTTTGTATAATAAACCTGTGAAAAGTTTAATTTTTCGGCCTGGGCCGCAAAGGTAAAATAGTCGACGTCGATTGGTTGATTGATGTTAAAACTGTTGACATTTGAATTCTAACCTCAAAATTGTT